>PIJE02002463.1:7500-15177 GCA_002895965.2 Coryphaenoides rupestris | reverse complement strand
TGTGTGTGTGTGTGTGTGTGTGTGTGTGTGTGTGTGCCAGTGCATACTTCCTCCCATCCCTTAGTTTGTCTATCTTTGCATGTCTCTTTTAACACCACAACAAATACCAGTTGAAAGGAGTTTTCTGTCTGGCCGGAATTACAATCATTTTCAATCTTTCCTGCCGTATGTATGTTTGTTGTTGTTGTTGTTGTTGTTGTTGTTGCCACAATAAATGAAATACTTATCTTCCAATATTCCAGCTCTTCTCATTATTCATGTGTTTTTATATGCTAATGGCCCGGAGTGTGACTAACAGACTCTGACGTGTTTGTTGGAATTGTTGGAAGTTCCTCGTCGACTTTCTCTGCTGCGGCTTCTTTATTCTAAAAACACATTTTGTCAAAACCACACGAGCGACAACATGGTCACAACACACACACACACACACACACACACACACACACACACACACACACGCACACACACACACCACACACATACACACACACACACACGCACACACACCTACACACACACACACACATCCTTGAAAGAAGCAGAAAGTCATTGGACATGTTCAAACTATAGCCAAGCACATCAAAATAGTGGGAGCACTGGGAGCATCTGGGCACAGCCAGTGAAACTGCGCCGCTGGTTTATACGCTAAATTGCTCTACAAAATCCTACGGAATACACACCGCATACACACACACCACACTGTGCCTCGGAAGGAACGAAGGATACACATATTCATTCAAAACCGACGGATAATGAAAAGGTTTCGACGCGGGTTCGTCTCGTCGGGTTCGTCTCCGGTTACGTATCGTGATTCCGCTATCCGCAGGCGTGTGTGTGTGTGCGTATCGGAAGTGCTTTGTAATGCCGATGGTAGTTTAATCTGACGAACGATTCCAAGGTAATCGTCAATCGTCGTCTGAGGCGTCCGTGATGATGAAGACGTTCTGGGCGGTGGGTAACCGTCACGCAACGCTGGCAGTTTGATGTTGAGATCAAACGATGACAAAAACTCGGTCACTTAACCGACTGGAAGGCACGAGGGGGCGTGAGACAACTCATTTGTATTGTGGGTAGAACATTAACTCTGGGTTAATGTAGTATTCTGTCTTCCCTTAGCCACGCTGTGGGCCATGTGACATATTGTGACATAACAATCAGCCATTTTGTTTGCCGCGATCCCTTCCATTGTCGAGTTAACTCATTTACACTCCCAATGAGTTGTTGAGTCAAAGTGAAACAACCTGCTGCAACACGAGGAACGTCCACAAAAAAGGCCTTTTTTTCTAGTTTAGTTTCTTCAGGAAGCTTCATCTTGAGAAGTCATTGCGGTTACTCCAGTGTCTTCTTCTTGAGTTAGCGAGGAGCCATTCTCTCCTCAGTTCATCTTCTCGCGTTTCTTCTTCTTCGTCTGTTTGCCGTCTTTGGCCTCCCTGGCCTCCCTGGCCTCGTTGACCTCCGCCGCCGCCGCCGCCACCTCCGCCGCCTCCCTCCACGGCAGGAAGTTGTAGGACACCAGCGCGGTGATGAGGTACATGAGCATGCCGGTGTAGTTGCCCACCACGAGGCACAGCGGCTGACACAACACGAACAGGCAGAAGACGTTGATGGACGCCCGGTCGTCCAGCTCCAGGCGGTTCCCCTTGGACGCCTGCATCACCGCGAAGAAGTACATCAACGCCACGGCCGGGTAGAAGGCCAACTCCACCATCTTGGAGAAGCAAGCGAGCGAGCGAGCGAGCAAAAGCGGTCACTCCAGAAGTCCGGGTTTGTGACAGAGCTTGTATCTCTCGTCTTCAGAAGACTCAGAAGACTCTGACCGATCCTGTTCCGGAAGTGACCGCCTTTTCAGACCTTTGGTCCTTCACCAAGGACGCTTGGTCAAATATTACCCACGCTTTATGAGTTGATCGCTGCGGACAGATAAAAAGCCGATTAGAGCCGAGTTTCATTGATAATAGGCCCCTTTCACAGAGGTGTCATGGTAGGACAAACATAGGCGTTGCTCAAAGCGCTAATTAAGGGTCTGCGACAGTCAACGCAGCGTCCGAGTACGTACTGTAGTACGTCTACGCCTGTATGAAGGAAGTCGATGAAACTGAACGAGCGAAGATCATCCCACCACCCGCGTGGTCGTGGTACACAGAAGGAGCGTCGGACCCCCGATTAGTTAGTTCCGAGCGACACCTGTGTTTGGGGTCGGCGTCGGACCACGACAGAACATTTCCGATGAGCCACCCGCATGCAGAGCTGTCCCCACACAGTCACCCATCTGTACACCGGCAGTAGGCGTGCGTGTGTGTGTGTGTGTGTGTGTGTGTGTGTGTGTGTGTGTGTGTGTGTGTGTGTGTGTGTGTGTGTGTGTTGGTGGTGTGGTGTGTTGTGTGTGTGTGTGTGTGTTGTGTGTTGTGTGTGTGTGTGTGTGTGTGTGTGTGTGTGTGTGTGTGTACATACAGTATGTGTGTGTGTGTGTGTGTGTGTGTGTGTGTGTGTGTGTGTGTGTGTGTGTGTGTGTGTGTGTGTGTGTGTGTGTGTGTACATACAGTATGTGTGTGTGTGTGTGTGTGTGTGTGTGTGTGTGTGTGTGTGTGTGTGTACATACAGTATGTGTGTGTCTGCCGTGTTCAGGACTCCTCTGTGGTGTAGGCCTCTTCAGGTGTCATGGCTCTGGATTACCAGACCACCATGTCCTGATAGGGGGGAGATCACATGGTACTTTTTGAGCCTGGACCCCCTGCCCCTCCCCCTTTCTCCACGGGCTGCACACAACCGCTGGGAGAGCCGTCGGGGGGGCGAAACGGGGACGGGACGGGACGCCATCTTTACACCCGGTTAACCACTTTTAATTGGCAGGAGAAAAAAAGCTGCAGTTTGACTTCGATGGGTTTTTCCCCGCAAAAAATAATCACAGGTTTCCCACATCCCAGTTCTGATCAGAGAGTAATAATTCTACTTTAAAGGATTCTCCCTCTAGTGGTGAGACTGTCCTGAAGTGGCTTTACTGGGGCTCCTCCGACCAACCGGGACGACCGGGTAGACCTCGTTAAACCGGGTTTATCGTCGACTCGCTCGTGTTTTACAGGCAGAGAAGGTCGTCCCTGTGTGGGTGATGGCCGGTTTATCAGGACTTTGATTGGCCAACGCACCACAGGTGTGCAGCCCCCCAGCCTCGCCCACCCGGCCCCAGAGTCTAGTCTAGGCCTGACTCGGACGAGGTCAGCCTGCTTAAACCAGCCGCCAAACACACACACACACACACACACACTGTGGTCAGTAGAATTGTCGTAGGTGTTTGTAAGAGGGGTTAGTAGTAGTATTAGGGGTAATAAGCATTGAGGTAATAGTATCGGGTGAATACTATTGCGCTTAGTAGTATTATGGTTCCTATCATTGGGGTAAGCAGAGCTGGTGTTAGTGATACGACGGCCATTCTTTCCGTTTGTGAGGCATTGCAATCATTGGAGTTTCTTACAATCTAGCCTCTCTCTGTGTGTCTGAACCCGAGTTCCTTTAAAGGTTAAGAGGAGATAGATATGGATCCATTCTGCCCTTTGAGAAGGATACAAACCTCTTTATATTGTTAAAGAATCGTATTGTAAAACAATTGTCGCACGCTGGGGTCGCTGTGCGAGTGATTACAGTTATCTTTAACCGACGGAGAAAAAGAAGCCGTCCTCTCCTTTATCTCCCCGGCGTCACCGGGGTGACAAATCTTCTGGTTTTTTTCGGGGCGTAATTGCTTCCAGAAAGGCAGTATTTTTGGTCAGCGTGACGCAGCGTGACGATAAACACAGTAATTAGGCGACAGGATTTGCGGGGGAAAAAAGGCACATCTGGGCGTCCCCACAGTGTTATTAATGTCAGCTGCTGGAGAATGTCTTGACCACCTCCCGCGTCCGTATAAGCGGGACGAGCCGCGTTAATTGAACATTCTGGGGGCCTATTGATCGCTAATCAAGTCAGCTGGCCTCTCCCGGGGTGTCGCGCGTGGGATCCTTTTTGGCGTCGCAAGTTGCGAAAGAGCGGCGTTTAAAATCCTACAAATCCTCACCCTCCGCACCTTAAAACACCGCGCGTCTACGTGACACGGTTTTGTGACCGACGACGGGTCTGACAACGGACAAACCCGGGATTTGACGGATAAGAACCAATTTGTGAATCTATACTGGAACTATAGCAGGGAGTAGTATCGGCCGCCATTGTGATGTGTGTGTGTGTGTGTGTCGGTGGTGCGCTTTCCCTTCGCGTCACGTTAGCATCCCGTCCGCCTCGCGCGTTCATCCGAGCTATTTTTGGGGCTCAAAAAACGGCAGCTGAGTTCAGTCGTGGAGGAAAGTCTTCCTCGGTGTGTGTGATGAGACAAACAGCGGAACAAAATGAAGTGACACCAGATTAAAGCACCGTTCTAATTGTGGCTTCCTCCCCCCCCCCCCGATGCTCTTGTCCCCCTTCAAGAAACGTCAGTTCTGGAGCCCAAAGAATGCATTATAATGGGGGATTACGGATTATGGACCAAGAACAACAAGATCGACAACAACGAGATTTAAGCATCATTATGAATCCATGAATACATGAATATTTCCTGTCTCTGCCTTCCTTCGAAATCACGGTTTTGTTTTGCTCAATACTTTTACATCATTTGATGCGCGGCAGTAGCTCAGGAGGCATCGAGCGTTTGTCTGGAGACCGGAAGGTTGCTGGTTCGATCCCGCGGCTGTTGAGGCGGCCCTAATCGCCCCCCCCCCCGACGAGCAAATAAACGCGTGAATGGGTGAACGTGAACGTGGATAAGATCGCGATACAAATACAAATGCAATCCATTTACCATGTGAAGGTACCCTGGAAATCCAGAGTTCTCGCGAGAGCACAATTTGTATTTGCTCAGCGAGTCACTCTGGTGATCAGTAACATGCTCATTAGCAATTCCTGTTGATCCGAACGTAAACCAATCACATCGGTGTATCTGATATAGGCGGGCCAGAGGCGGGCTAAACAGATGACGACAGCGCTGCGACGGAATCAGTCCGGAATCAGTCAGTAAACATTGCAAGATGGCTGTCGTTGACTGAGTATCTGTACAAAGCAACTAACAAACTGGTTTCCGTCCTCTGGATACGTCACCCCGTGTATTCTTCTGATTGGTCGTAGTGTTATCCAATTGCGTGCAGTGATATTTTCAAACGCACGCTTGGTGCCGCCCCTCGAGTTGGGCCATTTTCATTACTCATTACCAGACCTACAGCTTTCTAGATGTGGGTCTGGATTTCCAGGCTCATGTGAAAGTGCATCCAGTCTGAAACACACAGTGTGTCAGATACGTGACCGCCTAGCTCTCCCACGCTAACGAGCATGACTGGCTAACTGGCATCACTGGCTCACCAGCATGACTCACTGTGGCTACAGAGAAGACTCGGTACGTGGATTCTCTACGCTCCGAGGGGCGCGGCGATGCCAACTCTGATCACATCTCACCAGTGTAGTGTGTATAGTGTGTGTGTGTGTGTGTGTGTGTGTGTGTGTGTGTGTGTGTCTCAGTAGTGTGAGACAGACAGACAGACAGACAGACAGACAGACAGACAGACAGACAGACAGACAGACAGACAGCCAGACAGATACATTCATAAAGCCAGAGAGTTACACAATGGGGTGTTACAACCATTACTAATCTAAAATTGCATTACTTAGCATTTGAGCTCGCATTAAAATGGGATTTCCATTGGGAAAATGGAAAATGGTCGCATAATAAATGAGCCACTGGGCCAGTATGATAATCCGGATGTCTATAATTACTATCGATTTGCGCTCCAGCGCGGCCGTAACTAATAGGATAACTAAAGGCTGAATATGAAAACTGTACGCGTCCAACGAAAACCTCTGTCATGGGAATACAAGGCAAGAACTCTGTAGGGAAGTTTAACCAATACATCGTGATATTGAGCGCAGTGTTTCGCTATACATCGTGATATTGAGCGCAGTGTTTCACTGTACATCGTGATATTGAGCGCAGTGTTTCGCTATACATCGTGATATTGAGCGCAGTGTTTCACTATACATCGTGATATTGAGCGCAGTGTTTCACTATACATCGTGATATTGAGCGCAGTGTTTCGCTATACATCGTGATATTGAGCGCAGTGTTTCACTATACATCGTGATATATGACCAGTGCTTTCGGCTATACATCTGAGATTTGAGCGCAGTGTTTTCACTTACATCGTGATATTGAGCGCAGTGTTTCACTGTACATAGGTGATATTTGACGCGCCAAGTGCTTTCACTATACATCGTGATATTGAGCGCAGTGTTTCACTATACATCGTGATATTGAGCGCAGTGTTTCACTGTACATCGTGATATTGAGCGCAGTGTTTCGCTATACATCGTGATATTGAGCGCAGTGTTTCGCTATACATCGTGATATTGAGCGCAGTGGTTTTCGCTATACATCGTGATATTGAGCGCAGTGTTTCGCTATACATCGTGATATTGAGCGCAGTGTTTCGCTATACATCGTGATATTGAGCGCAGTGTTTCACTGTACATCGTGATATTGAGCGCAGTGTTTCACTAGTACATCGTGATATTGTGCGCAGAGTGTCACTATACATCGTGATATTGAGCGCAGTGTTTCACTATACATCGTGATATTGAGCGCAGTGTTTCACTATACATCGTGATATTGAGCGCAGTGTTTCACTATACATCGTGATATTGAGTGCAGGGTTTCTTCTGCCTCCTGAACTCCCACCGCGGGGAGCTGCCACAGCGCCTCAAGTGGGTGTAAGATAAGAGATAAGATATAAGATAAGATAAGAAAGAACTTTATTGATCCCGAAGGAAATTCTTGTGCCAGGTTGCATAGAAATAGAATAAAACAATAGAGAAATAAACAGTAGAATAATAAAAAATAAAATAACAGATTTACAAATGTACAGTAAGTCTAAGTCCTATAGGAGAACTATAAGAATATAGGTGAAGTATAAAAATACAGGTAAGATAGGATATTCAGTCCGCAAAAACAATTTGGCAGTACTGTAATTGAAGTGGAATAAAAGGGTAAATAATAATAATAATAATAATAATATTAATAATAATGGTAAGAGGAAGTATTGCACATGATATAAAGAACGTTAAGGATGTTGCACATAATGATGAAAGGTAATGATGTAAGCAGATGGAAGACGACTGTACATGAGAAATAGCACTGCAGGGTCAACCACACACACCACCCACACACAGGCGCTAACTATACGATGGATGATTCCCGTGAGAGGACAGCAACTCACTGTGTTGAGCAGTGAATGGTTGGGCGGATAGAAAGTGGGCAGCAGGGGATCAGGCAGCAGTATTTAGTGGAGAGAGCGCACTCCTGACGAGGAGGAGGAGGAGGAAGAGGAGGAGGATGAGGAGGAGGAGGAGGAGGAGGAGGATGGGATTGTGCTGATTTTTCTTCTTCTTTTCGCCACTCTCTCACACACACACTCTCTCTCTCTCACACACACACACACACACACACACACACACACTGCGCTCAATGAAGCCCAGGCGCAGAGAGGAGTTGACTTTTTACGCGCATTAGGGCGCAGCCAGTGAGCCAGTGCGCATCAGCTCTCTCGTCGCTTCTCGTTTCATTTTCTTTCTTTTTTTTATCTCTACTGCTCTCTCTTTTATTTTTATTTT
>PIJE02002463.1:0-2500 GCA_002895965.2 Coryphaenoides rupestris | reverse complement strand
CTATTGTGAAAATGAATTGTGAACTACTCTCGAATGCAATAACCCCCCAACTCCAAAACGGTAGGGGCAAGGGTTAGGGTTAGGGTTAGGGTTAGGGTTAGGGTTAGGGTTAGGGTTAGGGTTAGGGTTAGGGTTAGGGTTAGGGTTGGGTTAGGGGTTGTGGGAAGCAAGTAGAGGTGCACCAGCACAAGATACATACAGAGGGATCATTGGGCAATAGCGTCTTATGAGGTTATTGTGTGCGTGGCTGCAAAATGCGTTTGAGCGCGAGATAAGTGCAGTTTGGACATCCATACCTCTCGCGACTAAACGCTTGGTGTTTGATGCCTAAACCGATGTTGCCCCACTGTCTTATGATGTACTCATGCCCACACAAGCATTGGTAAGGTCGCGATCAACACGTTTCCATGAAAGTCTGTGAAGAAACGCCTATTCACCTCCTTTACTAGTTCTAACACGCTTAGAAAACAACACAAGCGCGGCAGCAAGCCCGCCGCGACCCACAGACCGAGCCTATTGCTCGAAAATGAATTTGTGAACTCACTATCCCTACCCGAATGACAATAACCCCACCCACCAACGTCAAAAAGTGGGAAAGGATCAAGTAGCAGGTGCCCAGCCCAGCACAAAGATAACATACAGAGGGATGCATTTGGGCAAATAGCGTCATTACTGCAGAGTTATAATTGTGTGGCGTGGACTGCAAAATGCGTTTGAGCGCAGCAGATTAAGATGCAGTATTGGACATGCCTTTGCCTCTTCGCCGACTAAACGCTTGGTGTTTGATGCCTAAACGATAGTTCGCCTCGTAGGCAACCACCTGTCTGGTCTTATGATGTACTCCATCGCCCACACATAGCATTGGGTAAGGTCGGATAAACCGTTTCCATGAAAGTTGTTGAAGACCGGCATCACCTTTTACTGTTTAAACCGCTTAAGAAACACACAAGCCGCCTATTGTGAAAATGAATTGGTGATACTACCAGGCTCAGATAGTGCGAATAACCCCCCAACTCCAAAACGGTAGGGAAGCAGTAGAGGTGCACCAGCACAAGATACATGTAGTCATGGGCAATAGCGTCTTAGGTGGGTTAAAACGTGAACGTCGATTTTAAAACGTGAGGGTCTGGGGAACACAGTACAAATCTCAAGCATACTAAGATCTTATACAGTATTCCGGAGATGTGATAAGCCTCCATTTCCCTCCTCCGCGGCTCCAGCTAAGTGCCCAGAGAAATTTAAAACTCGTAATGGTGACGGTAATATTGTTATAGTGGTGTAGCTGTGTAGCTCTGGCTAAAAATGCGTTATATATATATCATATTTGATGATATATATTAGACGCGAGATTAATAACGGTGCAGGTTACAGATTGTCACTGGACATCCTAGACCTCGCACTTGCTTCCTAACGTCCGCCTCGCGACAGCGACCACATGCGCTAAACCCGGGGGTGGACGGCGTCTTTTCAGTCATTGGATGACATTGAGTTTTATTTGAGCAATACGATGCAGTAATTCTTGAGCAACCGATAGTGCCCCACTTCGTATCTTTATCTTATTCCGTACTCTCGCTCGCGTCGTAGTCATAGGCCATCTGCGACGCGACCACAAACTCACAGCATTGCTGTAAGGTCGAGATCGCAGTGTAAAAAACAATACCGTCGCGTGGTGCAGATGCGAGAAGGTATAGTGAAGGACCCAACATAACATACAACACACAACACACAACCTACAATACAACACGCAACACACAACACACAACACACAACACACATACAACACACAACGCACAACACAACATACAACATCGACACAACACACAACACACAACAATACAACACGCAACACACAACACACACAACACACAACACACAACCACACACACACACACACACACACACACAACATACAACACAACATACAACACAACATACAACACACAACACACAACACACAATACAACACGCAACACACAACACACAACATGACATGAACACAAACAACAATACAACACGCAACACAAGAGAGACTTTCGATAGTAATAGAGGTTAGAGAGAGAGAGAGAGAGAGAGAGAGAGAGAGAGAGAGAGAGAGAGTCGAGGGGCTTAACGGGAAGACGGAGTAAAGTTGCATAATTAAATAAAACCGGCGACTCTTTCTAACAGCGGTTACTCACTTTCTTTTTTTACCATCATGCACTGAAAGTGCACCAGCACACGCTAAAGCTTGGGATGACATACTTCCCCTCTTAGGTTATTGTGTGCGCGGCTGCAAAATGCGTTTGAGCGCGAGATAAGTGCAGTTTGGACATCCATGCCTCTCGCACTAAACGCTTGGTGTTTGATGCCTAAACCGATGTTGCCCCACTGTCTTATGATGTACTCATGCCCACACAAGCATTGGTAAGGTCGGATAAACGTTTCCATGAAAGTTGTGAAGACCCATCACCTTTTACTGTTTAACCGCTTAGAAACACACAAGCGCCTATTGTGAAAATTT
>PIJE02002462.1:12500-59876 GCA_002895965.2 Coryphaenoides rupestris | reverse complement strand
ATGACAAAAATACAGAGATTTATTTTATGAGGCTTTGAAATCCCCTGTCATCCTAATTTCAAGAGCAATTATATATTTTTCTTAATTCATTTGTGATTAAGGGCTGTAAATATAATATGTACTTGACTTCAACGGGAGTCAAACACCCTCCAACCAGGACTACCTGGACTCACCTGGGATCTCCCCCCCCCCCCCTGTTATCTGCAGCTCTGGCTTCTATTAACCTGCTCATCTGCGTATCTTTGGAACCACCATCATCCCTGCTCCGTCCTCTCCTCCCTCTCTTCTTTCCACTCCATCCCTCTGGTCTCTCTCTCTCCTTCTTTCTTTCTTTCTTTCTTTCTTTTCCTCCCCCCTCCATGTCTCTTCCTGTATCTCTGTTCCAGTTCGTTCCGTTCCGGGACTACGTGGACCGCCGGGGGAACCACGTGCTCAGCATGGCGCGGCTGGCCAAGGAGGTTCTGGCCGAGATCCCCGACCAGTTCCTGTCCTACATGCGGACGCGGGGCATCAAGCCGGGCTGCTCGCCGCCGCCCTACGCCCCCACCGCCCACCCCCTGCTCACCCGCCGCGTCAGCCGCATCTGAGCCCCGCCCCCTCCTCCTCCTCCTCCTCCTCCTCCTCTCGACTGGAGGTCTGTGGAAGATGGAGGCTCCTTCTCCCCGCTGCTTCGGGAGGCCTCCTCGTGTAACGGCGTTGATGACGATGACGATGATGAACCCAACCATCTGTGGCGGTCGCCCACGGCAACACTTTTGACAGACGGGCGGTTGGGGGGCGTGTGTGCCGCTAACTTTGGTTGGGGTGGAGGTCAAAGGTCGGCAAACGGACCCCACAAGATGGACGAATACAGACGAGCGTACGGATCAGTGTCCATCCATCCATGTCTTCTATAGATCTCTCTCTCCATCACCTCTATTCGTCTGTCTATATATCTGTTCATCTATCTCACTGAGTCACCTTGCTGTCTCGACCGACCATCATCTCTACCTGTCTGTCTGTCCTGTGTCTCTGTCTGTCTGTCTGTCTATCTGTCTGTCTTCATCATTTATGTATCGCTGTCATCGATGTCTCTGTCTGTCACCAATCTCTATCTATTATCAGCATCTGTCTATCACCTATATTACCTTTGTCTTTTTATCTGTCATCTCGCCTGTCTGTCTCTCCATCCATCTTCTCATACCTGTCTGCCTGTCTCTCTATTTGTCATCTCATACCTGTCTCTCTGTCTGTCTGTCTATGTTTCTGTTTACAGTGAAGGGACGGTGGAGGGTCAGAGTTCAGAGACTCGTAGCGTACGTCTAGAAGACTTAACGACCGCATGTTTATGTACAAACAAAGCAGAAGCATCACCGTCCTGCAGCACTCAGGGCTCTGTTGTACCGCAACAATACACCCCCCCCCCCCCCCCCCCCCGCCACACACACACACACAACACACACACACACACACACACACACACACACACACACACACACACACACACACACTACTGGGAGGCAGAAGAGGTTCTGGTTGGAGGGGCTGTGTAGCCTTATACACCCACACAGGCACCGGGCTCTCCCTGGGTACCTCGCACCCCAGCTGGACCTCCAGGGACCATGCCCAGATGTGATCCACACACACACACACACACACACACACACACAGGCAAACAACACTCCGTCCTATTGGGTCGCTCTGGTTTCACTAAATGGCGTTTTGCAGCCACAGACGCATTCTTCCATTTTGTCTCTCTACCTCTCACATCGTTGTTGTTGTTATTATTATTATTATTATTATTATTATTATTAGTGGGTGTGGCCAAATCCTCGTTGTGGTGTTGATGAGCATGAGCCCTGAACACTCGTCTGCGGAGCACCTGAGGGGAGGGCGTGGACACATCGGCTCTCCGGCCCCTCCTTACGTGGACGACAGGACACGCCTCCTCCTCAGTCTCCCGCGAGGACTCCTTCATAACCGTAGCTGAGGCTCAGTTCCTCTCCTCTGACTCCCCTCTGTTAGAGACACCCTGTAGCAGCTCCTCCAAGCCGTCCAAACAGGTAACTGCACTGCGTCACTTTTCTAAGCCAAGTTTCGGGGTGAAACTTTACCCCCGTCCGGTTTACCTGTGTTCTGTGTCCATTGAAATGTGACCTGAAGATGTTAAGCGAAGCACAAGGGGTCCCACTGCAGACCAGCTGGGATCAGCACACGACCTCCTCCCCTCTCTACATCCACTCAATTGACTTCTGGGCCTCGTAGGGCCGGTGACCCCACCTCGTAGGGCCGGTGACCCCACCGTTGGGTCTGAAGGTTCTTGCGACCCCAAACCTATTTGTAATATCAACGCCCCCGTGAACATACGCGGATCGCACCAAACTTAGCTCATTGGTGGCGGTCGACTCCAAATAATCATTAGAGCCACAGGACCTTTAGAAGACAGACCATACAACATCTCCAGCCTGTAAGTCTGTTTACCAGGTGACCCCAAGGTGGAGAACCACTGATCTTACTGCCTCCTTACAACGTGGGAACTACTGTGTCAGACGTTTGACCCCAATGCCAATTTCTGTACAACACTGTAAACACTAATGTTCACTTGTGTAACCAACACAGGAGGTGTATTCTCCTGCATACATTTCAGATATATATTTATTATTCTATTGAGTATTTATTTATTATCCTTCAATGAAAAGTATACTTCTTAATTGCTTGTGAAACGATTTCTTACACATTTATACACTAAATGTCAAATGTTTGCATTTTATCGTGACTTGGTGAGTACATGTGAATTGCTGCTTTTGTTTGCGATGTAAAAGTGTTCCTGTTTTTCTACAGAGGCCTGTAATCATATTTAAATCATGACTAACAGGCCTTAGACACGTTTCTGTACGAGTTAATCATATTTAAATCATGAACGACAGGCCCAACCCTTTTATAAGTGACTGGTTCAATACCAAAGTATTTCTCATGTGTAGACTCTGAGGCCACAATTGTCACAATCTCAGTAGCATAACAAGACTTCTACTTTGTATTAATTTCCACACTCATGTCGCGCGTGACTCAGCCCTATAGAATCTGTACATTGGGTTTGACTCAATGGAGTCCTGTAGCCAAGACTCCTTTTCTACTATTTCCTTCCTGTCCGACAGAGGCACCAGGTTGCACAATGTAGCAGCGGCGGTTCTAGCGGCGGTCTGCAGCCGTAGCGATTCTTCTCCTTTCGTAAAATCGGCATCGAAGCGAAGCCGAGAGGAGGAAGACTCGTTCCCGGCAGAGCAGACCGTACTCTGACTCCTCGGTTTCACGTCATCCAGAGTCAAAATGGCGGCAAACTGCCAGGACTGTGACTGTTTCCCGTGGAAGGAGAAGAGGGAGCACGCTTCATTTATTTATCGTGACACAATGTCAAGCGCATCCCCGGCGCCCACGCAGAGCACATACATGCACGCAGCGGCGCATGAAAGATGCATGGAGCTTACGTAACACAGGGAGGCTCACAGGGACTTCGTGGGCTCGGCTTGTTTTTATTTTCACGCTCCGGTGAGAATCGAGGAATTTCACGGATTCAACCATTTGGACTTTAATTGCAATAAGAGAAAGACGGCCATCGAATGGAGACGCATCAGATCAGTCCGGTCTATATTTATATCTCTATAGATGTGGACGTGTAGCTGCCCTGAGGAGACTCTTGGCAGGGGAATCCTGTCCAAACTGAAGCCCCATTCTAGAGAGGAAGCTCTGGAGTCCCTAACGTTCTAGAAGGTGTAGCGTAGCTTTGACCGTGTTACGTTAGCTTTGTTTACACAATATGTCACTGGAACAAGCCAGCATGCCAAGCGGCGCGCTCACGCCGCCCACGCCACCCGCCGCTCGCCTCGCGTCGGCGGCCGTGTTGGCGACGAGCACATCATGGAATGCCTGTGATGAATATTCCTTGTGTTTTGCTAGCATGCATAATGTCTGCATGAGTTGTTTTTTCTACCGGATGTGGACGGGAGGATGTGTGTTCTTCTGCTATGGAGATGTTGTTTGGCCTTAGTTGACGAACAGATCACAGATAAATGTGGGGACTCGCGTGATGCCTTCAAGGTGTTTCTATTCACTACAACAGCTCTCTGGAAGTGTCCGTTTTGATTTGTCTTTTCTGCGTTCTCCTCCGAGAGGCGGCGGTGGAACCGGGGTCGGGAACAGAATACAACTCGGCCGTCTTGAGACCAAAACTAGACGTCTGCGCTGAATAGCTGCCGTGTGAATACCGTTGGTATGCATGCTACTGTGTCAGTGATTGATTACATTTTGCCAAAGTCACTTATTCAGCGACATCTTTATAATGTGAAGACGACGTACAAAATATATGAACCTCGTCAATCGTAAATGAGCGGGAAAAAGTAGAAAAGACGAAGATCAACATAGATGGTAAAAATGTCAGAGGTGAACGTAACCGAGGTACACCTACGGTAGGCCGACCTACCCCATAAGTGTAGGCCGCCATAGCTGTCTACACTGGACTCTGTAGCTGCTCATAAGGAGGACTCACTCAGCTGAGGTTACCGTCGTCATGATCAGTCTGGCCATTCATATCAGATGACCTTAGTTTGATGGTGGAATCCAACCACCACATATTCTCGCCTCATTACCACAATGTGTTGGCTGACTTCTTCAACACAATACTAAGTAATAATGGTGTCATCACGAGACAGCACTGGTTTATTTAACTGTTCTGATTTCAAAAATGGCGAAGCCTCGAAAGATTGATATAAAGTAAACTATTTATGTATTGAATTTCAATATTTAAATAAACCTTCATATGAAACCCATTTGCAAATGTCTTGTGTCGTGAAGGTGCCTGCTAGCATGAGACGTCATCGTATTCCTTTCTGTTTGGGCATGATGATTCTGTTCTTGCTGCGCCAACTGAATGTACTGCGACTCCCTGGCGATACGTTCAGTCGTTCAAATCCTTTTTCATTAACGACGACTTTGGTGCTGCTCTGTCGAATGTCCTGGATGTTAGCGGACATATTTCTCTGGAGGTTCAACACAACAAACTGGTTAAAGAGTGACCACACTTGACAGCAAACAGTTGAGTTTGCTGCCACCTTAAGGTGAAACAGAATCATTCCGTTTTCATTGTCATATAATGAGCATCAATGGACAACCATGTTTTTGCATGAGGACATGAGGACCAGCTTATTCTCCCCAAACTACCATCATTGTACAGTGAGCCACAAACTCAAGTCCTAAAGTTGTGAGGTTCCTCTTCAAGCCTCTGTGTGACGCTCCTAACCTCATTGATTAGGCTGACTCTTCAGCATGTGAAGGGTTCGAGCTAATATTATGTTGATTGCCTGGCAGATGCACTCCTACACAGGCCCCATCAGTGCTAATTACTCCCTAATTACCTCCTGATTCCCCTCTGAGCAGAATCGTTTATTGTTATAATAATTTTTTTTTTGGCTAAAGCATCACAGACTCCTCGGATAATAATCCCCCTCAAGAGGCTTCCGGAGGACCAGGCGCCTGACTCCGTGACTCATGAGACACACAAGCGTAACATTTAAAAACCAATGATGTAGAAGCAGCCTCAGCAGGAATCTAGAGCGCTGTGTGTGCTCAGCCTGCTTTATTTCCCAGGGTTCCATGCTAAATCCCACACAACACACACATGATGAGGACGAGAGGCTGTCCAATATTGAGCGAGGGTGAAAAATGTCAATGAAGCAAAGCTCTCCTTCAGGAACCGTGAGCCGGGTGTCGGCTCCCCCCGGCGGTCCGGGTGTTCCTCCCTTTGCCTCTGTCCCCACACCGCCCCGAGACCACCCAGTCACAAACACACTCGGCCCCCGGTCTGACTCGGTCCCAACGGCGCCTCGAGACCGGTGCCACAAACACACTCGGCCCCAACTCCACCTCGGTCCCCGCTTCGCCTCGTTCCTCACAACGCCCCGAAGCAGCCTGGCACCGAGATGAGGACTCAAGAACAGCTCAGTGAAAACATCCTCGCAGCTATTCTTAGGGGACAGGGCTAAACATAGCCAGCTCGTGTTGAGGCTGCTGTCTATTTTTACCCCGGCCGAGGCTGTCCTGGCATGTTGGGTGCTTTTCTTAGACCGTTACATAATAACCTCATCTTGATGCTCGATGCTCAAGACCTGGAATGAATCCATGTTGTTCTTCCGAGAGGAAACGCAGGCAGTCGAAGCATAACAGCTTCAAATATACGCAGGGCTAAAAATAACTTCATGAAAAACATCCAACAAATTATTTCAGATTCAGCGTTAAAATAAGACTTGTGTGGGTAAGGTATGTGGAGACATGACATCCGGTAACCGATGAAGGTTGCATGTATTGGGAGAAGGATCATCTCTGATCCAGCTATGTTATAGGAGGGTTTCTGGTCCGGGTCCAGCAGTCCTACTGTGTTACAACAGAACCTCTGATCAGTCCTACTGTGTCACAGCAGAACCTCTGATCAGTCCTACTGTGTTACAGCAGAACCTCTGATCAGTCCTACTGTGTTACAGCAGAATGTAAGTTGGTAAATGGATTGCATTTAAATATCGCTTTTATCCAAAGCGCTTTACAGTTGCCTCACATTCACCCATTCATACACCGACGGCGGTGCCAACCATGCAACGGTAACAACCAACACGTCAGGAGCAGTTAGGGTTAGGAGTCTTGCTCAGGACACCACGACACTTAGCTAGGTGGAGCTTGGGGATCGAACCAGCAACCTCCAGTTGGCAGACAACCACTCTACCTCCTGAAGCTACTGCCGCCCCCAGAACCTCTGATCAGTCCTACTGTGTTACAGCAGAACCTCTGATCAGTCCTACTGTGTTACAACAGAACCTCTGATCAGTCCTACTGTGTTACAGCAGAACCTCTGATCAGTCCTACTGTGTTACAGCAGAACCTCTGATCCAGCAGTCCGACTGTTACAGCAGTTTACTTTATATCAAAACTGCAAGTGGAGTTATGTCCATCTTTCCAAAGTCTGATTCATGAGATGAGTGACTAGGAGTGGGTGTTTGACTGAAGGTTCTGGGTTCAAACCAGAATGTCTCACCCCTTCCCTCCTCATTGATGACCCTTAGAGACACTTTGGATAAAGTTGTCTGAAGCTAAACAGCTAAATGGAGTCATAACGTATGAAAGTGATGGCCAGTCTGCAGGGGTACACCACCGTACAGCTCCACTGAGCTGGATGTAATGGCAGAGAATGGTGTAATATGGATGTTATATAACATACAGATGGAGCGGGGGTCTGTCAATGGGTGTGTGGAGTTAAGCTACACACAGAATTCTGTTTGTTGTGAACTCTTAATGTTAAGACCCCACCTCAACATGACCTTGTTGTTATTTAAACCTCTTCAATTCAGTCCCTGATTGGATGCATCCAGAGAGCAAAGACAACAAAGAGAAAGTCATGTGACCCCATGTGCAAGTCATCAGCTGACCCGCACATAGGCCAGGTAACTTCTCACACACACACACACACACACAGAACAGCTGAGGAACACACACACCAACCTCACGTACACACAGAGAATGTAAAAGGTGAACAGAACTGTCTTGCCGAACGGCAAGACAGTTCTGTTCACCTTTTACATTCTCTGTGTGTACGTGTGTGCGTAGCAAATGTGTGAAGCAGAAAACACCAAACCAGATTAAATAAAGGGGGTGTGTGTGTGTGTGTGTGTGGTTTCCAGATTAATATTATAGCCGTGTTGTGTTAAGAACATACACGACGTGCAAAAACAATGAGGCGAACAAGGGAGTTAAATGATTAATGGTTAATTTACTGCGGGGCCCCTTGAAATAGTGAGCGACAGCTCAGCCATGAAATGCAATGCAAATGGTTCTATTTATAGCGGAGGACGCCATGCAGGGCCCGGCTGCAGAAGCTCATGCGGCTTTCAGAGCGACACACACACACACACACACACGCAGACACACACACACACACGCAGACACACACACACACGCAGACACACACACACACGACACACACACACACACACACACACACACACGCAGACACACACACACACACACACACACACACACACACACACACACACACACACACACACACACACACACACACGCAGACACACACACACACAGACACACACACACACGCAGACACACCCACACATTCGCGCCACACTTGCATGTAACACCACTTTCTGCAGGACATTAAAGTTTTACAACAGCGCAGCAGGACGGCAATAAATAATTTCCATGTTGAAAGTGGAGGTCAGAGTTCCGCACCGGAGCCCACCCCGTGTGTGTGTGTGTTCTGTGCGCCAGGAGGAGGAGGTTCCGTGAGGAGGAGGAGGAGGGCGGGCAGGGAGCGTAGTGTGGTCGGGCTCTGGGGGTTCCAACATCTGGGGGTCCTCATCCTGCCCTAGTGCTGGTGTTTCGACGCGTGGCGAGGGGGAAACGGACCGTTTGATCAGCCGGACAGCTGTGGTGCTTTTAGTGACGTGTGCACCACAGTGTTGTTCAACACTTGATCCTGATTGGTCAATAACGCATTCCTCCCATATCGAACACACAACGTCCAGGACGTCGCGTTGGATAAAGTGCTAAGAAGTCAGAACGGTCCCCGGGAAGAGGCTGCGGTGGTCGAGGCTCCGCCGTGTCTCAGGGCCAATCAGGGTGGACGGCTGGAGACGTGTGCTCTGTTCACTCAGCGTCAGCGTGATAACGTCTTCATCAGCCGTCCGGCCCGGCCCGGCCCGGTCCGCCAGACCAACCACCAGAGTGTCTGTGGTTCTGTCACAAAGGATGCTTCTCACACCGAGGGGACTGATTGGTCTTTCTTTCGGACGCAGCCTTTTGAGATTAGAGCCAGACTCGACCGCCCCTCGTGATGCTCGCTGCAGCGATCACGACGATGATGATGATGATGATGATGCAACGGAGATTCAATAACGGTGTTTGTGAGACATGAGCCAATCACAGAGGCTCACACTAATGCAGACATCCAGTGTTTGGTTTAAAACTAGACCAGCAGTACGTGTGTGCGTTTAACAGTGTTACTGATTAGACAAACATGTTATATACAAGGATTGGACGTGATGTGGTGACGACGACGATGATGATGATGAAGAAGAGCAATCAGTGCAGGGGAGATATATGTGACGTCATGGTTATAAATGAAGACACGCTACATGCTAATGCCGAAAAGTGAGTAGTCGGTCCGTAATGATGACACTTCTGGGTCTGGGTCTCTGCCTTGACGCTCGGCCGTCTCACAACACTGTGATCCGTGGAGGGGCTCTGCCGCCACCTAGTGGTCTACTTGCTCCCAAATGACCCAGAACAGTAACGACCCCACCGCTGAGCAACACCACCCACCAACACCACCCACCCGCCTGGAGGTGTTGAGCCTCCGGACGACCCCTTCATGTGAGCGTGTTATTGGACTTGTGGTTATGGGCCCGGAGCTGGCAGCCATTTCCAAAGATGGAGACCATTAACAGTGCATTTATAAATCCAGCAATATGTGACTGGCAAGACAAACAGCTTTCACACATCACTGCAGCTCGTGGAGTAATTAACACCAAGCAGACGTGCAAGAACAAAGCCTGAACCAGGAGTGCCTTTAATACACAAACTGGGCCTGTAACATCTTCAAATATGAGAACAATATTATACAACTAAAGCTTTAATTACCAGTACAGATTAAATATAATCATATTTTGGATATTGCCAACGAAGCTACAATTGCAAACAACACACAATGATACATTAAACCTTTTACTATTGTTTTACTACTTTGACAGCCTAGAGACAGTTCACTAAGACTACATGCCCTGCCCCAGATTATCCAAATTAACTCAATCATTTTTTTGTATTTTTTAAACAAATTAAATTAGTTTTTAGATAAAGATTAAACACGGTCCGTACCGACACACCGAGACCCGCTTGAACAAGCATGAATAACAACGACCTCATTTCACCCCAAGTCACAAAACAACAACACAACAACACAAGTATTATTTAACCTCCTAACAAAATAATGAAACGGTAACACCCTGCAAGCGAACGAGGGCAGCAGCAGCAGAACGGGGGAACAGGGAGGCGGTCCAGAGGTGACCGAGGTTCAGGTCTGGGAGGCCGGCTGCTGGGCCTGACCTTGTGTTGCTCCTGCTCTTACTCATCTGGGTCCTCCTGGTGCATCGGGTACGGCTGCAGGTCGAGGAGCAGGCTGCCGCTGGCCATGCACCCGTTAAACTGGAAGGAGGAGGAGGAGGAGGAGGAGCATAACACACGTGGAGGCGTCACCCTCCCGCGTCCAGAGCCAACGCTCAGTGGCACCCGTCTTTGAGCTATGACCCGGTTCTGGCAGCAGCGTCCGGCCTGGAGCCCGGTACCAGACTGCCCTACCCGCCAGTGGGTCCGTGACACACAGCCGGTGTTGTTGTTGTTATTATTTCAGGACAACCAGAACAGGATGGGGTCTGATTATGCTAATGCTAGCGCACTATGGTGCTAACATGCTAACACACACCCCAGCACTTCATCCGATGCCAACATGCTAATAATGATAACACGCTAACACACTACAGTGCTAACATGGCAACAACGCATTCCTCCTGCACTTTTACCATGACCGCGCTAACATGCTAGCACGCTAACAGTGTGGAGGATGCATGAGAAGCGTGAGGCAGGGCTGTCACTCAGTAGAGCTACATGTGGTGGGGGGCGGGGACTCACCTGGGGGTACACGCCCAGCAGGGCGTCGGCCCGGGAGTAGAACTCCTTCTTCAGGGAGATGATGATGAACTGCATGCCCTCCTTAGACTCCTCCCTGATGAAGCTGGTCACCTGGAGACATTTACATTTAGGGCTTACGATCGGTACATTTGTAGAGAGACACACACACTCAGTGACGCAGACTCAGTGAACAGGAGCCTGGTGTTCATGCTGGAACACCCCCTGGAACACCACCCGGAACACCACCTGCCTTGCCGATGTTGGTGTTGTCCAGAGCGGCGTCCACCTCGTCCAGGATGAAGAAGGGAGCGGGCCGGAAGCTGGGAGAGCAGAACCACAGTTGGACCGATCATCACCGACCATCTACTACTGACTAAAATGATGTGAATTCAGACACATTATGTCATTAAGGATCAGGTGACGGTCATCTTGTTCTACAGGTAGACAACGTAAAGGATCTGGTTCTTCTGACACAGTAATGATGTGACAGACTGCTCACTCACAGTATTTCTGAGTGAGCGCTAGTGATGTTGGTAAAGCACTCAGAATGGTACTTCTGCTCTTATCCCAACTATTAAGTTATGTTATACTGTATATATATCATATATCATACATATCATGCAGGCAACCTGGCAATTATGAAACTTCTATTAGCCTCGTAACTATGAATGCTTGAAACCTGCTCTATTCTTATCTTTATGTACCACAGTGATATATTGCTGTCTCTCTTTCAACAAATGTACTCTTTGTAAGTTGCTTTGGATAAAAGCGTCTGACAAATGCCCCTAAATGTAAATGTAATGTAGTGACCTGTGTATGGCGAACAGCAGAGCCAGGGCAGCGACGGCCTTCTCCCCTCCAGACAGGTTGTCCATGGACATGAACCTCTTCCCCGGGGCCACGCAGTTGTAGTTGATCCCTCCCAGGTACGGCTCCTCAATGTTCTCCATACTCAGGATGGCCTACCGTGTGTGTGTGTGTGTGTGTGTGTGTGTTGGGGTCGAGGGGAGAGGACACACGCGTATATATATGTGCATGTTAGTTAGTCACTTGATATGTGTGTGTTCAGTGCATGTGTTTGTATACATTATGGGTGTGTGTGTGTATGTATGCATGTGTGTTAGTCAGCGTGTGTGTCTTCAGTGTATGTGCTCTGTGTGTTTGAATATAGTGTGTGTGTTTGTATACACTATGTGTGTTAATGCATGTGACGCATCATTATGCATTGTCTTCAGTATGTGTATGTGTATGTGTGTCGGTCCAGTAGGTAGGCGGGTGAGTGAGTGAGTGAGTGAGTGTTGGTTGGTCACCTGAGCGCTGGTATTCCTGCACAGTCTCTTGTAGATGTGGTCGATGGCGGCCGCCACGTGTTCGAAGCACTGGTTGAAGCGGCGGCAGCGCAGAGACTTGATCCTCTCAAACTGTTGATTGCAAGTCCTGGTGGCCAAGGAGCTGCTGGTGAAGGCTGGGAGACGACAGACACACAGGAGGACACGTCTCGCTGCTGTTGTTGTTGTTGTTGTTGTTTGACAGGACAAGTGAAGAGAGACAGGACAGGGAAGAGAGACAGGACAGTGAAGAGAGACAGGACAGGGAAGAGAGACAGGACAGTGAAGATAGACAGGACAATGAAGGTAGACAGGACAATATAGAGACAGGCCAATGGAGAGAGACAGGACAGTGAAGAGAGACAGGACAGTGAAGAGAGACAGGACAGTGAAGAGAGACAGGACAATGAAGGTAGACAGGACAGTATAGAGAGACAGGGCGATGGAGAGAGACAGGACAGTATAGAGACAGGGCGATGGAGAGAGACAGGACAGTGAAGAGAGACAGGACAGTATAGAGAGAGACAGGACAGTGAAGGGAGGCGCTGTAGCACTAGCTATGCTACATCCAGGCCCCCGGCTGGACCTGCAGTACCTCGGACCACCTCGTGGTAGCGCTCCTCCTCCCCCCTCATCTTCTCCAGGGCCTTGAGGTTGGGGGCGCTGGTGGTGCGCAGCACGTACTCCACGGAGCTCACCTCCTCACCCAGCCTCTCCAGCTCGGCCTGCGTGTCGCGCTCCGTCATCACACGCTACACACACACGCAAGCAAGCACACGCACACACACACGCAAGCAAGCACACGCACACACACAAAATTACGAGATAGGGTGAGTTTGCGGGTCACATGATGAGTGTGGACCGTGTCTTGAGTGCTGCCCTCACCTTCAGCTCTGCTCCCAGCCTAGAGTAGTCGATCACCAGTTGGGCTTCTCTCTCGTAGATGTCCGCGGTGACCACGGCGCTCTCGGACTCAGAAACACTCCTGAGACAGACAGACAGAGACGAGATCCCTAAGGGCGTCTTTCACAATAAAGAGCTTTTCTACAGACATCGGAGGCTCCAATCAACGCTTCTTACGCACACACACTGTGTTGGACGGCATGCTAACTACTCGTGAGTTCTGGGTATGCGAACCATTGGAAACCCATTTTCATTAAGATAGCAGAACAACCGCCAGAATTATCTGGACTAATCGTACCAGCGGAGCGCCGTGTATCCGATACCGGGCGCGACTCGACTGTTATGTGTTGCTGTTTAGGCGGCCTGGGCGAGTAATCGGCTATCGTCATGTAACCGGCGGTATGACCACGTCTCTCCGTTACCTGCAAGGGGGTCCCCCGGAGAGCTAGGGCAGAGGTCCAGGCCCTTTGCAAGCTTGGCAGTCGCACAGCAGGTTGTGTTTGGCCAGCGCCGGCAGCTGCTCCAGGGACATCTCCAGGGTCACCAGCGCCCTCTTGCTGCCCGACCAGCTCCCTGCGAGCCACAGGACGGCCCAGCAAGGAGGGGAGGGGAGGGAGGTGAATGCGTTTGGTTTCTACACTGAGCTATTTATCGTTATCAGGCGTGATGAATGCAATAGTTCTAGCGAAAGAAGGTCATTTTTGACATGTACATACATAGTTTTGTGTACTAAATTAATCAGGCCTGAATGTTCATATGAAACAAATCAGATAAGAAGATATATATTGTGGGGTACAGGCACCAGACATGACTGTTATTAGAAGAAACTTACTAAAAATTAAAGCAAGATATGTTAAAGTCGACAAACGGTCTATTTTAAGACCATTAAAATGAAGAGCGGGTGAGATTGTTCTCCTTGTGGTGTCTAAGTCGTGGACTAACTGTCATACCTGTTGGCTTCCTGCAGCCTCTTGGTCTCCTGGTCTAGCCGGGCCTTGGCCTCGCTGATCTGGAGCGTCTTGGCCTGCAGGAGGTCCTTGAGGTCCAGGATTTGGTTCTGGCCCTGCTCCACCACACCCAGGAGCTCCCCCTCCTCCTGCGGGGAGTCAGAGACACTCAGGTCCTCCACAGACGAGCATATCCCGACTTACCAACCAAGGCATACAATCACAATTGGAGCAGAAACCAAAGAAGATCTAGAGATGTTCTCGATATCTTCTAGAACTTCTAGACACAGGGAGAGGCCTCGTATTGCCCTGCTTGGTGTCCGGTGGGGCCACACTGTAAGAGTACAGTCTGCGCAGGTGGTGGTGGTGGGTGGTGCTGGGTGGTGTGTGTACCTCGGTCTGCTGGGCTATAGTAACCTCCTCCTTATCGATGGTCCCCTCCAGCTGGTGGAGCTTCCTCTGCTGCTGCTCTCCCTGCTCCACCTCGTACTCCAGCTGGGCAGCCAGCCGACCACGGTGGCCCTCAAACTCCAGCCTGGACAAGGGGAGACACACAGGTAGGGAGGGTGGGGGAGACAGACAGAAAGAGGCACAGAGAGAGAGATAGAGAGAGCCAGAGGGGGAGATCGAGGGACATTGAGAGAGGGAGACATGGGTTGAGAGAGAGAGAGAGAGAGAGAGAGAGAGAGAGAGAGAGAGAGAGAGAGGTACCGTTTCCTGTCCAGCTCTGACTGGTTCTTCAGGTGCTCCTGTTCGTACTGCCTGATGTTGTTCACTCCAATCTGAGCACAGAAGTCAGCAAACACCAGTTCCTCCATCTGGGAGAGGAACCACAGGATGCGGTCAACACACCGATCCCGATGGCTTAGCCAATCACGCGCGTCCACTGCAAAGACAGCCCTCTGTTCCTACCACTCGACCCCTCCACATTGTCGTCTCCTGCATAGTGTAGAAGCTGACTTCTGATGAGAGCATGTGTTATATAATATCATGTACCTGGTCCATCCTATCTCTGATGTTCTTCATCTCCACCTCCTTCACCTCCACACTCTTCTGCTGCATCTGAACATCAGCCTCCAGGTTGAGCAGCTCACTCTCCAGGTTGGAGATCTCCTGTGGAGGAGCACCAGCCTTGTGTTCAGTTCCCTCACCCAGCAGAGCCCAGTAGAACCAATATGGCTGCTATAAATGGACAAGGCCAATAGCACTTCATACTCGGTACACAACTAAACTTTATTGATGAATTACTAGATTAAGATTAAGATAATTTTTACGTGAGGCCACGGTAACCAGCACAGTATCTTTGTGTGTCTCTATGTTCAGGGGTGAGGGAGGGGGGAGGGTCTGTCCCTATGTTTAGGGGTGAGGGAGGGTCTGTCCCTATGTTCAGGGGTGAGGGTGGGGGGAGGGTCTGTCCCTATGTTTAGGGGTGAGGGAGGGTCTGTCCCTATGTTCAGGGGTGAGGGTGGGGGGAGGGTCTTTCCCTATGTTCAGGGGTGAGGGTCTGTCCCTATGTTCAGGGGTGAGGGAGGGTCTGTACCTATGTTCAGGGGTGAGGGTGGGGGGAGGGTCTGTACCTATGTTCAGGGGTGAGGGTGGGGGCGGGGAGGGGGAGGAGAGTCGTACCGCTTGGCAGTTAGGTATGTCCTTGCTGACGAGGGTCTGCAGATCCTTGTCGGTGTATTTGAGGCGGGTCTGGACCCCCTGAGCCTGGACCTGGACATCCTTCAGCTCAGACTCCTTGGCTCGGGTCTTCACCAGACCCTGTCACACGCACACACGGGGACATGTTAACGAGAGGACAGTGGACCAATCACAGCCACGCTGTTGTTGACACTTGGCGTCATTATCGGAAGCGGCTAATGAACTGACGCGCAGCTCGGCCGTCAGCTGGTCCTTCTGCTCCGTCAGCTTCCTCAGGTCCTGGTCCTCCCAGCAGCGGGCCTTGGTGCGCAGGTAGCTGGAGCCCCCCGATATCACCCCCGACTTGGAGAACAGGGTGCCGTCCAGGGCCACCGTCTGCACGGGGTGAGGGCGAGACGGACAACAATGTAGGTTTAGTCTTTCTGCAGACGACGCTTTTATCCAATGCCACTTGGCAAGCGAGGCTGAGAACAATTAAAGCACGCAATCAAAACTGGGGGAAGCTACAAGAAAAAGTAAATGTCTTGTATTGTATGAGTGGTGGTGTGAAAGGTTACAGCAGACATCACATATCAAAGTGCTTTCTACATTTAAAACAACCATCTCTGCATCTCTAAACGTCCAGCATGACGCTACAGGTCAACGGTGTGTTCTGAACTACTATACAGCTCACCTTGAGGCGCTGCGGCCCGCCGAACGCCAGCCTCCGGGCGTCCTGGATGCTCTCGCACACCACGGCGTTGCCGCACACGAACTGCAGCACCTTCTTCAGCGCGGGCATGGCCTCCGAGTTGCACTGCACCACGTCCACCACCATCTTGGCCTCCCTCAGCTCCCTGAGACGCTCGTTCAGCGGACCCGCCTGCAGAGCAGACCTTTAGGGTCAGTCACGTGTTCCCTCAGGAAGCGGAGGAGGAAGACAGTCAAGAGGAACGTTATGGTTTATCGAGTTCAGCAGTCGTGGAATGAGGGATCCAGTATGAATATTTTGGTGATATTGTGATGTGCTATGATCTGCCGCGGCGACATAGCCACCGATTTTAATTACATTTTGTGCCGTTTCATTTGTGAAAATGTTTGTTGATCGTTCATAGCCACACAAATGTTGGGATCCCACTGCCAGTTGCTTGATAACAAATAAGTTGATTCCTGCCTGGGATCAACAAAGTATTATCTGATCTTAAAAGATGACAAAAGATAATATAGAAAGTGCCGAAAAGTGTTTTCGCTGTTTAACGATATCTTTTTCCACCCAGTGAATGAGCCTCCAATGAACGGACTGGCGGGTGTGGAACCCTCGTTGTCCAGCCCCAACTCACGATCAGGTAGTTGACGGGCAGGAAGGTCTCGGCCTCTGCTCGCTCCTGCCTCAGGTACTGGATGCAGCTGCAGGCGACCGTCTGCGTGGACACCACGATGGCGTTCAGGTAGTGGCCAAACACCTTGGTGACGGCCAGCTGGTACTTCCTGTGGATGGGGCTGCACAGGTCCACCAGCCGCCCGTACTGAGGAGACAAGACCCCTTCGTTTCAATTCAGGCGTCTCATGCAAGAAATGATGTGTTTTTCATTAGCTACACAACTAGCCTCCCCTAGCTTCCTCGCCACAGTATTGGGGTACCCTAGCCTCCTCCTCCTCCTCCTCAACAGTGTTGGGGTACCCTAGCCTCCTCCTCCTCCCCACATCATCGGGGTACCCTAGCCACCTCCTCCTCCTCCTCACCACATCTTTGGGGTACCCTAGCCTCCTCCTCCTCAGCAATGTTGGGGTACCCTAGCCTCCTCCTCCTCACCACATCATTGGGGTACATCCTGCGCATGTTCTGCAGGGTCTCCTTGCGTTGCTGCTCCCGCCAGCTCTCCTGGTGGTCCAGCCGGGCATTGCCCAGCTCCTCCAGCACCTGACCCAGCTCCTGCTCCACCTCCTGGCTGCGCTGGCGGCTGTGGACCAGCGCCTCAGTCAGGCTCCTCTCCTGCTGCCCGTACTTCTCCAGGGACGCCCTGGATCGACCACAGGGTGGGTCAGAGGTCACAATTTAAATGACACCATCATGTGTGGCGTGTGTGGCTGGTGGCTGGTTTTAAGCAGCCTCACCCAACCCCAGACTCAGGCCCCACACCACACACACATTTGGTGTCTGGTTCTAAAGCATTCCTTTTGTATGGCTGTGTAGGAACGACTGTGAGGGCGTTTTCAGACCTATAGTTGGATTGCTTTGGTCTGCACCAGGCAAAAAATTTTTACAATGTAGCAAACAGACGTTGGTTCGGTTCGGTTTCTCATGCATATTTCTAAACGAACCAAAATAGACCGCGAAGACTACGCCAGTTTCGCGCCACTCACGGGCCACTTCCGAGAACTTAAAATGGAGCGACAGCTTTTCGTTGCGCTCCTGGGGCTGATTCTCGTCTATTACATTGTATGTGTCGGTAATTTTCTGCAAACTATTCAGTTCGAAAATGAGTCGCGGCTGCGACTCGAAAACAACGTCATGATGCATTGGAGTCGCCGACGGCGCATTGCACGCCACTTCAAACAGAAGAGACGTGCCCTCCTCCTGAATCACCATTTCATCATTTGCCGGCGATATTCTTGCAGATCGATCCAATTTTTTTCGGTTGCTTTCACACCAGAGGAACCGCACCAAATGTAGGGAGATGGAGCGGATCGAGACCACCTCTTCAGGGAGGTCTCGGCCGGCTGATTTGGTGCGCACCAAAGTGCGGTGGTTGCATTCACACCAACGCAAACGTACCGAACCAAGGGACCAAACTCGTTTAGTGCGCACTAAATGCTGTATGTGTGAAAACACCCTGAATCTATACGGGTTAATCCATAACATTACATCATAATATGGAAAGGCATCTCACAACGCATTTCACTCACGAACAGCTGACTGATGACTGTCGCTGTAACTAAGATACAAAGACAGAACTTTATTCATCCCGAAGGATGAAGGATGAAGAATTATCCAAGTCGAACTATCAATATAGTCCAGCTTTAGATCGCTTTGTCCATTATTTTTTAAATTCACATTGGTTCTTGTAATGGTTGGATTTAGCCTGGATTTGTCGTGTCACTTTAACTTTATTTCGGTTACCATAGTGTCGTGGAAAACTGGAGTTGGGTACAGCCCTACTCTTAAACCTTAACCTAAATCACATTTCAGTAAGCCCAAGTCGGTTTATAGCTCACGTGTATTTTGTTATTAATTAGTGTAAATAAAATAACATTAAATGAAACGCAACGGTCTAGTGCAGTCATGGGAGTCCAGTGTGAGCCGTACCCGCAAACACTGATGTAGTTGGTCAGTTTCTCTGCTCTGTGGGTCAAATCCTCCAACCAGCCCCGCTGGTTCTTGGCGCCAGCCTGCGATCACAAAAAATTGTAAATGGATTGCATTTATAAAGTGCTTTTATCCAAAGCGCTTTCTAGTATTGCCTCGCGTTCACCCATTCATACACCGACGGCGGTGCCAACCATGCAAGGTAACAACCAACACGTCAGGAGCAGTTAGGGTTAGGTGGTGTCTTGCTCAGGGACACCTCCACACTTAGCTAGGAGGGGGAGGAGCCCGAGGATCGAACCGGCAACCTTCCTGTTGTGTCTGGCAAGAAATATGTGTTCATCAACTGTGTATTTATGTACACTTTAAAACATTCCGAGGGGCTGCTTCTGGGAGTACCTCCACCCTCTTGCTCTTGCTGTGGTCGAGGGCGATCTTGTCGCGGTCGCCCGTCACCTCTAGCTGCCGACGGTCGGCCCGCTGGCAGAGCACCGCCGCCTTCTTCCTGGCTCGCTCCTTTAGCTCCTTGTACTGCTCCAGCTGCACACAACAGCAACATCTCGTCATATAAACCGGATGTTTGTGTATACAAACCAACATGGTGGCCATCTTGAATTCAAAACAAAGCTAGGTGTCAATGTGTTTTGATCCATTGATTGTTTCATTCATCGCATTGTTTTTTAAACGGTTAGCAATTGCTGAAGGATGATCAGTAGAAGTCAACTGTCATTTGAAATGGTATCGCTTAAGTCGTATAGTGTCCTGCCATGATGAGCCAACACTCACAACGCCCCAACTCTCGGCTGTTCGGCAACTGATGGGCTTTATTCCCCATGGAAGCCATCTTGGTTCTGAACAACACTGGATCGGTGGGGGGAACAGAATGTGAGAGACTCCAGACCCACCTGCTCGTCCCTCAGCTGGATGTCCAGCCCCTCGGAGGCTCCGCCCTCCTGCATCCCCCTCTCGTAGCTCCTCCACGCCGCCCCCAGCTCCGCCATCTCCTGCCTGATGTCCGCCACCTCCGCCTCCCGCTTGGCCCTGAGCCGCTGGACCTTGCGCAGCGCCGCCCGGGCCTCCTCCGCCTTCTTCACACAGTGGGAGGTGTTCACCTTGGTCTTGATGTACTTGGACTGGGCCTGGGCCAGCTTCTGCTCCTCGGCACTAGGTAACAACCATACAGTAGTAAGACGGTAGTAAGACCGTAGTTACACAGTAGCAATAAATAGGGATAAATAGTTCATCTGTGTTTGTTTACTTAAATATACTTGCTTAAAGAATACTTCAGCATAATTACCGTACAGACCTCATCAGCGAACTATGAGCGCAGTGTACATGTTTTTTAAAAATAATAATAATGGTGACAGTGATTGGGTGGCCCTGTGGCCCAGGGCCTCACCGGATCTCCTTCTCCAGGCCCAGCTGCTCCCGGGTCAGCCGGCCGTGCTCCTTCTTGAGGGCCCTGGTGGCCGCCTCGCCCTCCGCCAGGCCACTCTTCTGCTCTGCCACCTCCCTCCCGCGCTCCTCCAGGCGGGAGACCAGCGCAGAGATGTCCTGCTGGTTGTGGAACAGCCGGAAGAGGAGCAGCTGCAGCCGCTTCTCGGCCAGACTGTCCACCAGCGCCTGGTACTTCTGGGCCTGTAGGGCGGGGCGGGGGGTCATGGGTCACGCACTTTATGCACTCCTGGCAGGGGAATGCGGGTGTCACCACGGAAAGTGCAGGACAGTAGTAGAATTATTAAAGAACATAGAAAATTAAAACGTGAGGAATAGAAGAATAAAACGAGAAACAATATACAGAGCAGAAGATGTAGTAGATAATAACTAATAATAATAAATATAATATATAATAATAAATATACATTATTGACAGCAGATGCAACATTATAAATGTATAAAAAGTGCACCATCATATATCTATAGCAACCCCATATGCACAGTTTGCATTGTGCCCCAAGGCAACCCCAAGAGGTGGGGTCGTGACCCCCAGGCCCGGGACACCCCGTCTTGCCTCCTGTTTCTCCCGGGACACCTGCTTCCTCTCGGCCGTGGCAGTCTTCTTCCTGTAGTAGTGGAACTGAGTGTCTTCCTTGGCCTTGTGCAGAGCCTCTCTCTGCCGCTCGTACTCGGCGGCGAACTCGTCCGATTGGCTGATCCGCTCAAACAGCTTGCAGCGCTCCTTGGCCGTCTCCATGGCGATGGACTCTGCTGCCCCCTGGCGGCGGAATAACACAGCAGACTGTTTTCTACTTTCAGTTATTGTGTATTGAGATGCACCGTATTTAGTTGTATTTGTATATATTTTGTAGGCCCTTTTAATTAGTTTTAATTATTATTACCGTTATTGTCTGACAGCCAGAGTCGGGGATGAATAAATACATCTTATCTAAACTGCTGTTAAATAGTAATAGCATATGTGGAGGGTGTGTATACTGTATATATACACGCTGGTGCATCATGCATGTATGGCTCTGCTTATGATTCTTGGGTGAATATTAGACACAGACAGAAGTATACATCTTCAAATATTGTAGCATTGTGCATTTCTAGACTGGTGCCAAAGTGACGTCCCCGTTTACCTGGAACACCAGACAGTTGCGAGCTTTGGTCAAAACGCCGATGGTCTCCAGGTCCTTCTTGTATTTGGCGAGGGAGACACTCACACCGTTCACAGAGTATTCTGACGAGTTGCCTGGAAGAGGCATGGCTGTCAGAACGAGCCTTCTGGTTACATGAATCAATAAATGGCCGTTTAATGGTCGATTCATAGCAGCTTCACAGACGCATTCAACACACCATTCATTTCCATTTTCCCAGACCATTACTCACTCTCTACAGCACGGCCATTCATTTCCACTGTGAATGTGATCATGAAGTGACAGAATACAGACAGTAATAATGGCCAGCATAAATATGAAGACCATTATGTGTAATTGATGAAGTAGCTTAGACTAGGCCTATAGGAGTTTTGTTTAAATTAAGAACACCATGTCATTAAGGCTTGGTTGCATCCAAGATGTCCATGTTTTGTGTCGCATTTGTATTGTATTTGTAGCTATTAAGGCTGAACAATGAATCAAAATATTATCAAATATGATCAAAATCACATTTTTTCAGGGTGAAATGTATGTAAATGTAAACTATTATAAAGTACTGAACTATTATAATACTCATTATAAATGAAGTACATAAAAAACGTGTTTGTTTGGTACCAACTTCACCATTTATTTGTGTTTGTGAGTATTTAAGAAAATGAAAATTGTGATGATCATTCCCACAAATCATGAATCACATCGTAATCCCAATATCTGTCCAAAATAATGGCAATATGTGACATCGTCCCACGGCTGTACTACCAGAGATCCTCCTGGAGAACACCATCTCCTCCTCCTCCTCCCCCTCCCCGCAGCAGTAGGTCATGGACACGGCGGCCGTGCGGGCCTCGGGCCGCCCGGTGTGCGCCCCGTGGATCAGGTCCCGCAGGCGGCCCACCCGCAGCGCGCCCACCCGCTCCCCCATCACGAAGCCCAGCGCGTCCATGATGTTGGACTTCCCTGCACAAGAAACACGTAGAAGAACACCGCCGATGACACGAAGGCGAACTCATCTAAATCACTATTATACAAATTATACGCTAGGAAAAGATGAATATTCATATTAATATTAATACTTATATGAATATGAATACTTACATTAATATGAATATTAGTGTTCATATTAATATACAGCCGAGACATTCGTAATATGTCGTGAACGCACCAGACGCGTACTTTCCTCGCCGTGACTCGAAGTTATTATTCGATAGAAAACGTTTATTTATCGACAGAAAAATAATGAATCGATAGAAACAACGCAACTCTGTAGCGTAGACTCGTATGTTTGATGAAAAGGACAGAAAAAATATAAATATAAATATAAATATTTACTGGAGCCATTCGTGTCGATAATACAGTCGAACCTCATGAACGGACGCGAAGTTGACTTTCCCCGCCATGCTTTTACGTTATTATACAGAACGATATTAATATTAATATTAATATTAATATATATATTAATACACACCCGAGCCATTCGTGCCGATGATGCAGTTGAACCTCTTGAACGGACCTAAAGTCTTCGTTCCTCGCCATGACTTGAAGTTGTCCACGTCGATCTGCTTCAGGTAGCCCATGGTTAGCACTGCGGGGACAACATGGCGGCCGGCGGCGCCAAGATTTCCCGCCTGTGAGTTTTAGGCGGGAAAGTTTCGTTTCTTGCCCTTAGGGGGGCTTGGGCTAGGGGGGTGTCATGAATCACGTTTGGCCCATAACAATCTGGCCTGTAAAGCCCTTTGAGACTGTCTTGTGATTAAGGGCTATACAAATAAAATTGAATTGAATTGAAAGGGATTTTATTTATTTTTCTCCCATAACGTGAACGTTTTCTCTTTTCTTTTTTAAATGAGTTGCTTCCTTGGTTAACAAAAGAAAAGCAGAATCCCAATAATTTTTATACAGCGATATGTTTTTTTATATTCCAATCTGCACTCTTAAAACGTTTTCAATACATTCCTTGCTATGGACTCCAGTATGGTCCCTTCACAGGATCCACGGGTTGTGTTAAAGGCACTCACGGGGACTCCTTCTGAGCCCTTGTCCAATATAGATTTGGAATTTCTCACCTTAACAGCACTTTTTCTGTTTGCCATTACATCAGCAAGGCGTGTAAGCGAGCTACGTGCTCAGTCTGGTGAGGACGGCTCCTCAATCTCGCACGGCCAAACCCTGCTTTTTTGCCGAAGGTCCTTCCTCAGTCCTTCGTATCGAGGCCATTGATTGTGGAACCCTTTCAACCCCCTCCTCCTGAGTCTCCAGAGACTGGAGATTGCACCTCATATGCCCAGTTTGGGCATCAAAGTTACATTAAGCGTACCCATCTTAGAAAGGCAGTTTCAAAGCAGCGGCTGGAAATGGCTGCCTCCTGGGCTCTGTTCAGGGGTTCGGGGGGGCATGATGCCAGTTAGAAAACCCTCTCGGAGGGGATGACCCTGATGGTGCCGTGTTGGTGTTTCCAATATCAGTTCAGTTCTTCAGTGCACCACATTTCTTTGGGTTTTTCCAGTGACAATTTATTCGGATTCTTTATTTTTGTATTCATTAACTTTTATCAGGCTTGAAACCTCATCCTTGTAGCTTTCATTCACACATTCATATTCCCTCTCTCTCACACACTTTAAACACATAACACAAACTCTTTATTTTATAAATGCTTTATTGATGAGTGCCTAGTTCAGTAGGGGTTGTCCCGGACGTACTCCATGATGTGCTTGAGGCCCAGCCAGGTCTCCGAGGCGGTGGGGATGATCTGGTTGGCCGGCAGCAGGAACCCGTACCGTCCGGTATCCCTCAGCTCGAAGGCGTAAGAGTACTTGATGCCCACATTGTAGGACCAGTCGATACTGCCGCCGCTGGCTTGGTCTGGGAAGGAAATGTATATCATTTATTTTGTTTTTTTACTGTTGTTTGTGTAAGTTTAATTATGCCATAGTGTCTGTCCAACCTGCACTACCCCAGTACATTCTGTTAATTAGTTATGTTATTTCATTTATTTTATTGTACTTTATGTCCACATAAGTACCCCTCAATTTCCCTCCATAATTGCTACGTGTACCTTCTGCCCCCTAGTGGACGGGCTATGAATGAAGGCAACTTTAGATGTGAATTGAATGAATGGACAGGAAGGACTGACGGTTGGTGGTTGGTGGTTGTGATGTAGTGTCACTTACAGATGATTGTGCAGATGCTTCCAACCTTGTAATTGGTTCCATAGAGGGAGGCGATTTTCCGCGCTGCGCCGTGTCCAAGACGGTCCTGCAGGAGGAGAACCAGGATGTTAACGGATGTTACCGGCAACATGAGTAATATTACACACCAGGGACGTGCAGTCAGGGGAGGCAGGGGCGGCAGAGCCTCACCTGTCATACTCCAATGAAAATAGCTGTTACGAAAAGTAAAAAATAAAATAATATAAAATAAAATAAATATTAAGATTTTTCCACTGATCTGTGTTATAAATGTAATTTCTGTTTGATTTCAATCATTTTTTATAGTCAAAATCGCCAAATTTGCGGAGCTCCGCTGCAAATCCAGGGAGAGACGAGAGGTGAGGCAGCGACGAGCTCAGCCTCCCCTCTGATTGCGCAACCCCTCAGAAACTGGATGGAGCGCGGGCCTGTTACTATCTCTAGTTTCTGTATGTCGTCATGTTTGTAGACCTTCATTACATGTCCTCGCCTTCCATAGTCCATTGTTTGTAGACCTTCATTACATGTCCTCGCCTTCCATAGTCCATTGCAGGTCACTTATTTCACGTACAGTTTGTGTATCAAAGATATTTAGGCTCGCTGGTCTCGTCATAAAACTGCAATGAAAAAGCACCAGGGGAGGAGCTATCACATCTGCCTCACTGAGGGGGGCGTGTCTTGAGCCCACGTAATTGACACTCTCCCTCCACTTAACGTTACTTCAAGCTAGCAAAAAATTTCCAGCAGCTGCAAAAATGGATAACGTTATACTGTATCTAACCTTAAAAAAATTCAAAATTGGACGCAATATGCAATATATATTTTCATTTGTGTTGAATGAGTATGAATAGTGGAACTGCATTCGTCTAAAACGTGAATCAAATACGTGTGTTGTAAAGAATACTGATATGAAAAAAATGAAACAATTGCCGTATTGGTTATTAGGCTATAGGTGATCTGCTGCATTGGGGTTTAGGCCAGCCTGGGCCTGTGTGCCAATTCAATGGTGAATTTAAGCTACAGCTATCGTGTTAATATGTGTAAATCTGGCTTTGATCGTAGCCAGTGCCTTTTTCATTTGTGTTGAATGAGTATGAATAGCGGAACTGCATTCGCCTATAAAACGTGAATCGAATACGTACCTGTATGCGTGTGTTGTAAAGAATGCTGATATGAAATATGAAACATACGGTCGCCTAACCAGTAGTCATTGTGCAACCTGCCAATTGAATGGTGAATTTAAGCTACCTCTATCGGGTTCATATGTGTGTAAATCTGGCTCTGATACTGGCCAGTGCCTCCCCAGCCATTGACCTCACCGCACGTCACTGTTACACACAGTATATGCAAGACATCTCATCTCGTTTTGTACATATTCAAAATCGACGTGTACTGTACAGATGTCAAATTTTGACTTTGGACATTTTCTATGTGTGAAGACGAAATGTTAAATGATTTTTGGTGTTCAGTGCAGGTCCCTGTCTCAATGTGTGATGTTGATTAGCCATTAGAAGGTATTATTTCTTTGCCCTCACCAGTTCAGGCACGTCGGGGACAGACTTGCAGGTGTAGCCGTAGGGGTACATGAGCAGCTGGGAGTAGGCGTGGACGGAGATGAAGGCCTTGAAGTTCCCGTGGCTCTGGATGAGGTTCACCACGTTCCAAACCTCCACCTCGGAATGGGGCGACGGTCCGTGGTATGAGTCGGCGCACGGGTTCCTGCTCGCGCCAGGGCCTGGGCCACACACACACACGCGTGCACAATTTCTTAAATGTATTTTTTGTCAGTTCGTGTGTCTATATATGATCTGTTTGTCGCTTGGAGATATTATATGAAAAATCGACATTTTTGTTTTGGCATTGAATTGTGTGTGATACTTTAAGAAAGTCTGCTGTGTGAGAAATATTGTAATCGTGTGTGTGTGTGCGTGTGACATTTTTAATAATCATTCTCCACAACGTTGTGGTTGGGATAGAGTGCCGGGGTGTTTTAATATATATAGAAAATATGTGAAAAACAAGAGCTTTATGTTCGCACCTCCGAAGCCTGCGTCCCAGTTCCTGTTGGGGTCCACCCCGCGACAATTAGAGCCAGGGTTCACAGAGCGGGTCTTGCGCCACATACGGTTCTGGAAGCCGCAGCAGACAAGTCTAACTTTCATGTTCACATTTCTATACATAAAAAAGTGTGGTATCATTTCCACAATGTTGGGAAATTGCTATTCTGTTAGGATGATCCTTTTTTATAGAGGTATTAGGTTTCCACGGAACACCTTCAAGCGGTGGTGTATCTACTTAACTCTGGGCAATAAAAAATGATATTACATTCCATATTACATTCCATTTTACACACTATTATTGCGTTTCAGGAAATACAGGACGATAATATCTTTTATGAATTCTTCGTCCTATTTCTATTAGTCATTTTCACCATCTCCTCATCTTCTTGTCGTGCAAGATTTGCTTTAGCCCTTCGAGTCGGGTGCAGTCAAACTATTGTTTGAGCCACATGCCCTGAAATGATCCTACAGTCTGTATTAGTTCAGTTGCTGTGGTGTCAGGGTTAGCTTACATAGCCTGTGGGTGTATGAGTAGCCATTGGGGATAGCTGGTAACCTACATTGGTGTGGGTGTATGAGTAGCTGTTAGCCTACATTGGTGTGGGTGTATGAGTAGCTGTTAGCTGTTAGCCTACATTGGTGTGGGTGTATGAGTAGCCATCGGGGTTGGCCAGCAGCAGCATGTAGATATCCATGGTGTTCAGCAGCGAGGTCAGGGAGGCGTCCGTTCCATAGTCTGTGGCAATCTGAATATAATCAGATAACATCAGATGACCATTTTCAGGAGGTGCCTCCTCACATGAACTGGATCCACTGATCACACGTGAGCCGTCTTTCTCTACCTTGTTAGCGGTCCAAACGCCTGTGGCCTGAGACACCCACTCCCTGGCATGGATCCCCGTGTCCATCCAGATCGCTGGCCGATTGGTTCCACCGGTGCTGAACTAAAGGAAGAAACACCCAGAGACACGGTCTTCTCTTTAATCTAGTAAAAAATGCTCTCTCTCTCTCTCTCTCTCTCTCTCTCTCTCTCACACACACTCTCCACCTCTCTCTCTCTCTCTCTCTCTCTCTCTCTCTCTCTCTCTCTCTCTCTCTCTCTCTCTCTCTCTCTCTCTCTCTCTCTCTCTCTCACTCTCACCTTGAGGACGTACATGGGTCTCTTCTCGTAGGACGACCCAATCTGCAACTTGGAGACCAGTTTGGGATGATCAGCCACCAGAGTGTCCATCCATGTGTAGATCTGCATGACACACACACACACAGACAGGTTTTCACACACTACCAATAAGATTTGTGTGTGTGTGTGTAAGCTTGTGCTACTGCCACATTTGCAACCAACCACAGTGTATAGTGGCGTGGGTTCGTGGGTACTGTCTGTCCAGAGGTTGTGTCTACTTGAAGGTGTCCTTCAAGTAGACTATGACTCCTACCGGCCTCTTAATGATGCAAATTCACTGTATGTCCCTTTGGATAAAAACATCAGCTACATGGCTAAATAGCACATCATGGCCTAGCCTAGCATCCATGTGTGTTGAAGAGCCTACCGTCTCCAGCCTCTGGTAGGTTCCGAAGTTGTAGTTTGCTTGGCTGCGTGCCACACTGTCCTCCATATCAGCCTCCTGTTCATCCAGAAGCTCCTACACACACACACACACACACACACACATTTAGTAACTGAGTTACCTTTTGACTTCACATCATGACCAAATGTAAACTCAATCTTCCCCACATCCCCTCTAGCCCTGATAGCAGCTTCCATCCATGATTGGTACGTGTAACAGACGTGAACAGTGACATACCTGCAGGTCGTGGATCATGACCTGGAAGTGGATGTTGTGGTTCTGCAGGTAGTCCTTAACATCGCTGAGGCTGGCGCGGTCCACACGCATCTCCACGGGTCGACCCACAGATGTGGGATCGAGCCAGAAGTCTACCTGCCACATAAGACAGATTTAACTCTGTGTGTGTGTGTGTGTGTGTGTGCATGTGTGTGTGTGTGTGTGTTCTGAGCTCACCTCCCAGGCCGGCTCGTTCTCCAGCGCCTGCAGAAGTAGAACCTGTTCCTCAGCTTCGACTTGGACCCTCAAGACCTGGTCCTGTAGGACGGACACACAAACAGACCTCCAGGTCACAACTACAGGATCTCCAACATCACAAGCAGCAGATGTCATGTGATGTGAGTTGTATTAGTAATAGTCCTTAATACTATTCTACTAGTCCTGAATACACAGTTACCGTCTCAAAGGGCTTCACAGGCCACATACACACACAGTTAAGAACGGTAGGTGTCAGAAACACACATATCCTAGCCATGATCTATTTGGAGTAAGTCAGGTTTGTTTTTGTAATGTTTACGTTTTTAATACCTAATCAGAGGTGGAAATGTCCCATTTACAACATATTTATTATGAGTTATTATGGAGTACATTGCACACACACACACACACACACCACACTGCACAATGAGAAAGACCCAGCTCACCCGTTGAAGACCCTTTTGCCCTGCAGGGCGGCCACGGTGAGCAGGAGCAGGAACGCGACCACCTTCATCTTGTGGGAAAGTGTGGTGCAGGTGAGCAGCTTACATGCTTTATAGGACCAAGGACATGTGGTCCCTTCTCATGGCGGTCACAGCGTCACCACCTTACTGGGAAACACTGGGACCGGACACACACCTGTGTTTGTAGAACGTACCAGACTGACCAGATCTGCCACCAGCTATTTTTAATGTATGCTGCTAAACAGGACAACAATTATGAATCAAAGTGAGGAATGCAAATATGATATGAAAACATTCAAGGTCCAAGATGTTTATTTGTCACATAACTATATATGCCTACATATGTAATCTAATCAAACACGTTGCACAGCTGTTTGTTATTTTGATCGATGACCACACTTAACTATAATCTCTGTTTGACTTTCCAGAGGCCAGGTGAAGATAGTGGCGTTTCTCCCAGCTCACACACCCGGCTGGTGGGTGCAGATACTTGCTGATACTGACTGCTGACGAGCTTCATCAACATTTAATGTTGCCTATGAAAACAGTTATTGTTGTATTATTAGTTCCTTAGTGGTTAAAGCCTTGGGGGGGGGGGACTGGGGGGCCCTGGCTCTGTTCTCCACCAGCCACCACACTCCCCACCACCTAGTGATGTGACGTTCGCGAACGATCCGATTCTTTTGAACGGCTCTTTGGAACGAACGAAGGGAACCGAGTCGTACTTGGTGAGAGCCGTTCTTTTTATCGTTCGTTCACTGGCTGCCCTAAATCCACTCCCCTTGACGTGAACAGTGAGAAAGCTTGAATTTGTTCCCCAAGCGTATTCCGTGAAGACCCGCCCCCTACTCTGAGTCAGGTCACAACAAGTTCAAGTGGTTCAGGTAGACGACGTGTTTTTCGGGTGAAAAAATGAGCCAAACGCGAAAACGCAGCAGCATTTGGATGCACTTCAACCAAAACATCAGCAAAAAAAAAGTGTTCTAATATTAAGAGTTGCATGAATTGCATTCAAGGCAAGGCAACTTTATTGACATAACACATACAGAGGGTACATTCAAAGTAGTACATTCACTGACATGAATGACATGGATATGGCGCCAACTTGTGTCATGTTTACAATGCAGATCATTGACATTAAGGTCTGGCAATACAGTCAATCATTATCCTTTAATAGTCAATCATTATCCTTTAATACAGTCAATCATTATCCTTTAATACAGTCAATCATTATCCTGGTGATTATTTCGCAGATAAACCTAGTAACCCTAAAAAAAACGGCTCTTTTGAACGGCTCTCAGAAAGGAACGGAGCCATAAGATCCGGCTCCCTTCAAAGAGCCGTAATTCCCATCACTACCACCACCACGCTGCTGCTGCTGCTGCTGAGTCTGCGCAGAAAACCCCACGTGACGTCTGTTTACGGAAGTGGGAGTCAGGTGGGCTGTCGTTTCTTTTATCGGAACCCCGCGACACGAGAACACGGCCGAAAACAGCGCATTTAACACTCGAATGATCATTAATTGACCTAAGTCAGTAAGTCCGTGAGTCCGCGGTGCGGTGATGAGAAGACACGAAGCCAGAATGGTGAAGTAGTCAGCGTGTGACTCATGCTGGATGTGGTTATTCGCAGCGGTTCCGCTTTTAACACACAAGCTCCACACAATCCTGTACGCTGGGTCGTTTTTTGGTCGACATTTTTTACCAATTAACTTGAATTGAGTTGAATTAAGTACCAAGAGAGGCGATCGCTACACTGGTCCCAGTATGGGCGCCGAGCAAAGCGGAGACCCGGAGCACAAGCACTCCGACTACACCTCCTCAGGTAAACCAGCTGTATAATGTATATTTATTATAATGTATATTCACTGTTCAGGTGGAGGTGTGTTGTGGGGAGGGCTGCTCTGCACAGGTGTGATCATCATGCTGCTGTTGTTGTTGTTGTGTTTGTGGTGCTGGTGGTGCTGGTGGTGGTGGTGTAGTGGTGCCGTCCCCAGCCAAGCACAAGGCGAAGATGGACGACATCGTGGTGGTGGCCCAGGGCACCCAGTCCATGCGGAACATCCACAGCGACCCTGACGTCATCAAGCTGCAGGAGATCCCCACCTTCCAGCCGCTGTTGAAAGGTACCTCCACCTGTCACCTCCACCTGTGTGATGGACATTATGAGACATTAGCGTACACTGCCAATAAGGTCTGCCTCAGTCTACTGGGATCAATAAATATGCGATGCAGAAGCTGAGCACATAAGGGTGTTGGGTCACAAAGGAGCTGCGATAAGATACTCATGCTATTGATTAAAGAGCGACTACATTTACATTTAGGGCATTTGGCATTTGGCGCTTTTATCCAAAGCGACTTACAAAGAGTACATCTGTCGAAAGAGAGATGTGGTACATGAAGATAAGAATAGAAGAACAGGTTTCAAGCATTCATAGTGACAAGTTTCATAATTGCTAGGTTGCCTGGCTGGGATGTGTTCAGACTGTAGACTAGACTAGACCTACTAGACCTCCATTTCCACATCATTCTACTTCAGACGGCTCAGAGAGGAACCAAGGCCACGCTTTTTATTTTTAGCCAGACCCGAGCGGCTGCGGTTGCAACGTTGTTTGAGTTCAGTCCGTGACCGCCGTGTGTCCAGGCGTGCTGAGCGGCCAGACGTCTCCCATCAGCGTGAGTCTGGAGAGGCTGGACTCAGCGCAGGTCATGCAGCTCTGCCTGCGCTACCAGGACCACCTGCACCAGTGTGCCGAGGCCGTGGCCTTCGACCAGAACGCCCTCGTCAAGAGGATCAAAGAGGTGTCTGTCTGTCTGTCTGTCTGTCTGCCTGCCTGCCTGCCTGCCTGCCTGTCTGTCTGTCTGTCTGTCTGTGTCTGCGTGCGAGTGAGTGTGTGTGTGAGTGTTTCACACCTCTCTCTCTCTCTCTCACCAGTTGGGAACCATAAAAAAACAAAGCAATGTAAAAGCAACAAAACGAATCAAACGGATTCAAGAAGGTTAATGAAGTGTCTCTTATTTTATGACATTGTGTAACATATTGTGCTCTTTCTCTCTGCTCCAACTCTCCCTCCCTCCCTCTCTCTCTCTCTCCTCCTCTCTCTCTCACTATCTCTCTCTCTCTCCAACTCTCCCTCTCCTCTTCCTTCTCTCTCTCTCACCCTCTCTCCCCCCCCCCAGATGGACCTCTCAGTGGAGACCCTGTTCGGCATCATGCAGGAGCGTCAGAAGCGCTACGCTAAGTACGCGGAGCAGATCCAGAAGGTGAACGAGATGTCCATGATCCTGCGGCGCGTGCAGATGGGCATCGACCAGACGGTGCCCCTCATGGAGCGTCTCAACAACCTGCTGCCCGACGGCGAGCGCCTGGAGCCCTTCAGCATGAGGCCCGACAGCGGGGCGGGGGCCGAGGCCTGGAGCCCCTCGGCTTGAGGGCCCGCGGAGGGAGGGAGGGATGGACGGACGGACGTAGGGCCCCCCCGACTAACCCTCCACCCTCCACTCATACACAGAGCGAGGGAGGGAGGGAGGGGGGGAGAAAGTGAGTGAATGAGAGAGTGAGGGTGAGTGAGAAAGAGAGTGAAAGAGTGGAGAGAGAGAGAGTGTGTGTGTGTGTGTGTGTGTGTGTGTGTGTGTGTGTGTGTGTGTGTGTGTGTGTGTGTGTGTGTGTGTGTGTGTGTGTGTGTGTGTGTGTGTGTGTGTGTGTGTGTGTGTGTGTGTGTGTGTGTGTGTGTGCAAGAGATAGAGAGAGAGAGAGAGTATGAGTGTGTGTGTGTGGGGGTGAGGGAGAGGAAGACCTCAGAGACTTGAACTGAATGCGACCAGGACTTGTGGGTCTGCGTTCTATTTCCTCTGCTTGAGAAGTCGTGGACAAACCACTCACCTGTCCCCTAACATTATTTTTTAATTAGTACCTGTTGTTTGCTGCTTGGTCTGCATCCCCGGCCACACCCCCTGTAAATATATACAAAGCATATCTGTTAATAGAGGAACTGCTGTCCGAGAATTGACCAATAACAAATATTCCTGTAATTTGTCATCATAATTAGTGTTTTGTGGTGCAAATACAGGAGGCTTATAGAATTCCCTTCCATAAAGACGCACCCCTCCATGGACAAGACTGTCATGACCACCGCTGGCCTGAGGGGGGCACTGTTAGATCAAAACGAATTTAATCTTGAGAGCTTTATCGGCCGACTGGACGTTATATGGGCATGGAGATTAAGTATGGAGAGTCTTGAATAGTTTTTTGTGGTTATATCTCCTGCTTATTTCCTGTGTCAAGCAGCATGTGTGTAAATGTAGAATATTTAAAACTGAAAAGTGGAAAAAAAATGTCTTTCTCTGCAAGCCATGAATGAAGGTCTTCAGTTAAACTGCGTTTTATGGCCTCCTTTCTACCCGTTAGTAGAATACCTGAAAGATGTCAGAGAACGCTCATAATCTTTCCGATCATTCTCTGGGTCTCGGGAGGTGCTTTTCAAAGACTTCTTTCACACGGTTGGGGGGATTAAGCGATGAAAGGGTCACTTATCTTTCATGCCACCTGGTGAGCGTTCCACTCAGACCACCAGTCGCCAGGCGAGAGGATTATTAAAAATATTTCTCCTATCATAGTGTGTCTGCTGTTATAATGTATATTATAACAGCAATAACAGCAGCAGGCTGCCTTGCGTCCACCAGGAGAGACAACAGTGGTTTTAACAGATGGATTTTGCTTGACAAGCAAACAAGCATTAAAGGAGACACAATATACCACCAGGTGTGAGAGTGATTAGCCATTCCAAGCGGTTTCAAAAACCCAGTGGACTGTAGCAACTGGTAGGCTGATCTATCCACCATACATCTGGATGGACACTCCCACTTGTGATGTCAAAAACCGGAGATTCTGAAACCACTTGGAAGGGCTGATCACGCTCACACCTGGTGGTATTGTAGGAGTCCTTTAAGGTTGGAAGTTAACGTTTCACTCTAGGGTCGGTTCTTTGCGGGAACGATTTCCAGACGACATCAATATGACGTTTCCTTTAAGTGTATTAAGTGATTAAGGCTGGTTCGTCCAGAAGGCTTGGATCCTACCGGAGATGAGTTCACACTGAACCTGTGCTTCCAATACCTGGGATGTCAAACACCTGAGGTCCATCTCCTTGATTCATACATTCAGACATTGCGTCTCTTTGTCACCTTTCCACACAAGTCTGCGCTGACACTGTGTCAGGGACGAGCCTTTACTAATGCTGTTAATTGTATGAAATAAAAGCAGCCGTCTATTTTGCACTAGTCAGCGTAGCGTTAGAGTGACCTTACCGCGACATAGCCGTAGTCACAGGGCTGGAGCCTGCACCTGAACGCACAATAAACCAAACGATTTAATCAGAACTGAGATTGGTGAACGTCACGTCCAGCGTGGATCTATCCTCAGCCATGATGCATGTCACGGTGACTCACAGCCAGTGAAAGAGGCCCTCCGACCCGGTAGACGTCCTCACAGGAGATGATTAACCTTGTTAAGGTGTTTTGTGAAGTGAACACTGCGTCCCCTTTAACCAGCCGCGTTCTGATGGAAATAAATGAGACAAAAGTGGCGCTGCCGGCGTTGATACCAGAGACGCGAGTTAAAGTTTGTACGTTTTTCTTTTTAAATGTCGCGCAGAAACCCCTTTGATATGCAATCTCCTTTCATGTGCAAATTAGCACGGTAGCAGGCTAGCAGCCTCCTAAGAGGCCTTGGGGGTATTGTTTGAACAGCGGAATGGAAATTGCAGTTTCATTTTCAGAGAAGGTGGTTGTTTCTTAGAACTTCCTCAGAATCTCTGTAATGAATCACGCCTGTGATGCTCTAAGCTGTATATTAACACCACACGATGATACAATGCAATTTGCCACCAGTAAATTCATTTGTCTGCAATGGAAGCAAAATCCAATTTCTGCCTTGTGTGTATATATATGTTTCTCATTTGAATATAAATCAAAGACGGCTCTTTTCCTTCCCTCCTCTTCCTGTTTTGTCCGGTCAAAAGTGCCACTGTTTCCATTAAGCAAGGCTCCGCCACCCTCTGCCCCCGCGTCTCCCTGAATAAAACATGTGCCCAACTTCACACTTCAGCACATCCAAGTTAATTACCACCCTGGAAATTCCATTCCAGAAGTTGCACTTTTGAGGGCATGGTCATTATTGCGCCAGGATCATTCCAGGTCCTTCTAAACCAACTTTGTGTTAAGATTGATCTGCGTCAATGATGCTTAAGTATGCTTGCCCATAGGTCAAAGTGTAGTTTAACAAGGTTGAGGGCAGTGCTTACAAGAATACACAGTTAGTGGAAGCTGGTGATTAACGGCCTGTATACACATATCCTAACCTACTGTATACCTTCTCTACATCCACCCCCTCCTCCTTGAGTCACAGACAACAGGTCGTGCTTCACCTCATGTTGTCTGACTTCTGCGGATAACGGATATCATAATAACAGTAATAAAATGCTTTGTTGCGCCAAGGACGCTGGGCCACTCCAGGAGTGATGATGAGAGGCCGGGGCCGCCTGCAGATGTGGAGCGAGACAGAACGCTACTGTGTTATGAAGAGCTCCACAAGCCATTAAGGACCCCGCCGCGCATCCCCCCGCTGTTAAACACGGACAAACGCGGACGTCCAACCGAGGGAACTTGAAGCACAATCTCCTGATTGGCTGAGCGTGGTCTGCATGCCCTCTCCTGTCAGACATGTCAGACAAACTCAAACCGAGAGTGTGTTCATCACCTCATGATGTCAGCGCTCTGCCTGCAGCCGTCCTGGAGCAAGGTGCCCTCAGAACCCCGTGTCGTGGCTACGATGGGTGATCCACTCCCCGCCAACAGTTCTGGGTTCAATCCCCAAATGGAGTGAACCTGATCCTACCTCATCCTTAGTGTCAGGCACCACCATCTGAATTCACTCTTAAGTGGCTTTGGATAAATCTGTTGACAAAAATGAAATGCAAATGCAACTTGTTATTGCATGATGGTCCCAAGTCACACCACCAGGACACAAAGCCTAGCTCTTGCTACCTCTTCCGGGCTGTGATTGGTTTGGAAGGTTTGGCTTTTGATTGGCTGTGACACAACGAGGGACTCAGAGGGTGACTCGGTGCCCTCGGGGGAGGTTCATGACATCATGGTGACATCATCCGTGACAGCCGGCGGCTAAACAAACAAACAAACAAACAAACAAACAACCAAACACTGCACTGACATCGATCTCCATATCTGGAACGTGCTGTTGATGTGTTCTCCATCGCTCACACTCAGCTTTGAGTACAACAGGAGGAGGTGGTTGAGTGGTGGCTGGGGTGGGTGTGTGGTGGTGGTGATGGTAGTGCTGGGTGGGTGTGTGGTGGTGGTGGTGGTGGTGGGACGACTTGTGTTTTTAATTGTCTTCAAGGTCTTAAAGCCTTCTCTACTGCCTAAGATAGGTTCTCTCACTCCTAAAAGGGTTCTCCGTTGGTACTTAAAAAGGTTCTCTGACTCCTAAAGAGGTCCCTTATAAGTCCTAAAAAGGTTCTCTCTATTGCCTAAAAGATTTATCTTAGTCCTAAAGGGGTTTCTCTACTCCTAAGATCTTCTATCACTCCCTAAAAGGTTTCTCCGTTTTGCACTCCTAAAAAGGGTTCTGCCTACTCCAGATGAGACTTGGCAGCTGGGGGGTAAAAGAGCCTCCGGCGTGTTGTGCTTTCAGCCGGCCGGTTTGCCTTCCTGGGCTAATTTGGGTTGTAATTGAAGAGAATCAATAAACGCAAAGTTGCTTAGCTTGTTTGTGTTGGTCTCCCAGGAGCAGAATAGCCTAAAATAAGAAATTAGGTCTAAACAAAATACAGGCAACATACAGGCCATGCACGTGGAGTAATTTGCTGTTGTAGTCATGTTTATATATATATATGTGTGTGTTTATATTTATATATTATATATTTATATATTTATGTATGTATGCACACGTGTGTACACATATGTACATGTATGTATCTATGTTTAGGTCTACACTAAGATACAACATAACAGTTATCACCGTTGCATGTCATTGTACTGCAATACCTTTTGTGTAATTGTATTTTTCGTGAATGCACATGTACCGCGCTCAACAGCTCCACACTGGCGACATTTGCTGATAGATCTTTTGGAAACAGATTATTTCTGTCACGGCTGTAAATATTCCATCCATAATTCATATCTGCAGCAGTGGGGCGGGGGGGGGGGGGGCGGTGACTGGTTGTTTGTTTGTTATTCAGAGAGCTGGTGGAGGACAGCAAGCCTGTGGGAGCTCTGTCTCTGTCACCCGAGAACACTTCACCTCCACAGCAAATATTTCCTTGAGGAGTAGTATTCATAATAGTATTCACAGCTTGTCCCTTTTATGAGAATATTACCATGAGGAGTATTACGAGTGTTAGTAGTAGTAGTTATTAGCAGAAGTATAAGTAGTCATTTTTATTGACAATACTTTCTATGGGTTGTGGATGTTATGGATGCCGTATTTGTTGATCGGTACCCTGGACTGTGGCTGTAGAACCCCTCTTTCTGCATGGTGCTGGTTTTGTCTCATTCCCCATCCTGCTGATTCTGGTCTCCAGGAGACTCTTGGTCCTCTTTAAAGAGTCCTCCATGTGAACTCGATGTCTGTTTTCATGTCTTTGTCTCTCGGTCCTCAGTAATCACGGCGGGATGAAGGCCTGATTGGCTTCTGTTTTGGCGGCTCCTCCACTGAAGCCATGCTAGGGTGTTGAAGTGCTGGTGGTGGATGTGCTCTGTGCTCCAGGCCTGGATGAGATATATATACATATATACTGTATATATGTGTTTGTACTTAACTCAAATTGTATTCCTTCGTTGCTTTGCCTCTCAGCCTGCGTTGAAGGCCTGTCTTATCTGTGGATGGTAATGGCGTTGGCCCGTGAGAGCCGCGTTGATGTGAGATTGGAGAAATGCGACCACATCTTGTCATGATCACACCTGTTGTTATATAACACCTGTGTGATCGGCCGTGTTTGGCCCCCAACACATGCAGCCTGCCTGGAGACATCCTTAACCCATCCTTAAAGGGGCGGCAGTAGCTCAGGAGGTAAGAGCGGTTGTCTGGCAACAGGAAGGTCGCTGGTTCGATCCCCGGGCTCCTCCCCCTCCTCCTAGCAAAGTGTCGAGGTGTCCCTGAGCAAGACACCACCTAACCCTACCTGCTCCTCCTAGCTAAGTGTGGAGGTGTCCCTGAGCAAGACACCACCTAACCCTACCTGCTCCTCCTAGCTAAGTGTGGAGGTGTCCCTGAGCAAGACACCACCTAACCCTACCTGCTCCTCCTAGCTAAGTGTGGAGGTGTCCCTGAGCAAGACACCACCTAACCCTACCTGCTCCTCCTAGCTAAGTGTGGAGGTGTCCCTGAGCAAGACACCACCTAACCCTACCTGCTCCTCCTAGCTAAGTGTGGAGGTGTCCCTGAGCAAGACACCACCTAACCCTACCTGCTCCTGACGTGTTGGTTGTTACCTTGCATGGTTGGCACCGCCGTCGGTGTATGAATGGGTGAATGTGAGGCAATACTGTAAAGCACTTTAGATAAAAGCGCTTTATAAATGCAATCCATTTACCATTTAACCCCTAACCTAGCGGTTGTACGCGGCTCTGGAAGTGTCTGTTACAGTTAAGTGAGAGTGTAGTTTCATGCTAGATTCAAGGTAAATAGTTCAATATAAAACACAAGCTAGATTTGTGTTCATGTTGCCTGAGACATCTTGTTCACGGCTCATTTCAACAGGACAGCGGGCCAGAGGAGCAGTGTATTACCAACAGGCTCAGACAGAGACTGCTGCTGCTTTACAATTACAAGTGTGGTAGGAAGACGTCGTCTCTGGTGAATGAGATCCGCGTCTCGATCAGACACTTCAAGGCTGCCCATCTGTGTCCCTTTCACTCAGAGGGCCACTCCTGTTCTCTGCTTTGGTAATCTCTTTATTATCTCGTAATGTCTCATATTAGCGATGCCAAGCTATGGCCATTTCACAATTTGCATTTGAAATAAACTCTTGCAGTCCTACGATGTTATAGCAGAACCTCTGATCCAGCAGTCCTACTGTGTTACAGCAGAACCTCTGATCAGTCCTACTGTGTTACAACAGAACCTCTGATCAGTCCTACTGTGTTACAGCAGAACCTCTGATCAGTCCTACTGTGTTACAACAGAACCTCTGATCAGTCCTACTGTGTTACAGCAGAACCTCTGATCAGTCCTACTGATTGTTACAAACAAAGCCTCTGATCAGTCCTACTGTGCTCACAAACAGAACCTCTGATCAGTCCTACTTGCTGTTTACAGCAGAACCTGCTGATGCAGTCCTACTGGTGTTACAACAAAACCTCTGATCAGTCCTTTACTGTGTTTACAACAGAACCTCTGATCAGATCCTACTGTGTTTACAGCCAGAACCTCTGATCAGTGCCTACTGTGGTTTACAGCAGACCTCTGTCCAGTCCTACTGTGTTACAACAGAACCTCTGATCAGTCCTACTGTGTTACAACAGAACCTCTGATCAGTCCTACTGTGTTACAACAGAACCTCTGATCAGTCCTACTGTGTTACAACAGAACCTCTGGGGGAAGGCGACAGAGAGCCTGGGCAGGATACCAGATACTGAAAGGGGCGGGGTTACATCTTGTTTCCTGTTTTGTTGCAAAGATATTCTACCGAAGAGAACTACTTTGCATGAGTGGATGAAGCTTTCAGAAAGGGATTTTAATGTTGAGTATATTGTCATGAGTTTGTGTTCGACAATTACCCGCATACAGAGATATTAATCTAGAGTTATGATTCTGTTTTCCTTACCACAGAGCCCTGCCGGCCCAGTATGTTCCTTAACCCCAAGAAGACCTCGCTGTCTATAGTTAAATATGTATTTAACTGGGGGGTAAGTATGGTGACATTAATCTTGAGAATAGAGTTAGAAATAAGATAATAACAAAGTCTGGCTTTGAGACTGTAACTGTGATTGAGGGCTAAACAAAAACGTTTTTGCAAGTCTCGCAAAAACGTGACTTGCATAACATAACATTTTGACTGTATACGTGGAGTCAAGTGGTGTGTGTGTGTGTGTGTGTGTGTGTGTGTGTGTGTGTGAACATACACATCTGCTTGCTACTTGCATCTGTGCCATGGTCGGTGTGAGGAGAAACATGGAGTCGTGTTGACCCTGCCTATTAATATTCCTGTTGCTTCACACGTACGATCCGTACCGTAGGTCTACCTGATGTCCGGGGACTACCCGCACACAATCTGACATAATGCAGTCAGTATATTATCACTAATCACAACGGCAAATGTATCTGTGATTTGATATTCTGATCACGTGATAACGATTCAATTCATTCTGTAAATATATATGGTGTTCTCTCCTCAGTGTCCAACGCGGTTGTGTTTTCTGAATGTGTTGTAACCCTAACCCGAGGTTACAGTCAGGGCCCGGATATTAGCCTGACTACAGGGTGTTTGGCTCCCACTCCCACTAACGGTACTGGGTTCCATTCCCTCCTTGATGCCTACCTGCTCCCTAACAACTTGGCGTCTGCAGTCACTGTAAGTCACTTTGGATAAAACCGTGTGCTCCATATTCACTAGTAAGTAAATTACTTCTATCTTCTATCATTCAGCAAGCATGGATTCCCACCAGTGTTTTGCCATGCACCATGTTGCCAGTCGGAGTGTGTGTGTTTGAAGAGTAGGTGTAACGCATCACGCTAGAGTATTCAGCCATACTGGGATCTCTCACACACACACACACACACACACACACACAACCCTCTCACACACACACAACAGCGGGCGAAATTAACGGCTATAAAATATTCAGACGGCCGCTCGGCGGGGAAGGCGCGCGGTCGCAGCGTGAGGTGTGAGGCTGACGAGGAAGCTGATTGGCTGGCGGCCCCGCGGCTCCCGCATGAGTTCACCTTTGCTCTAATGAGTGTCAGGTTGATGGATACCCTTCATGCGTTTCGAGCACGTAATTACCGCGCACCTTGTTAGCATTAGCATGGGGGGGGGGCGACAATGTGGAATCGACTTTGAGCCCTGTGGGTATTCACGTGGTTGGAAACGTTCGTGTTTGAAAGCTCTCTTGTTTTGTTTGAACAAAACAAAGAAGAGTTTCTACATAACGGTGAATAGAATAGTTGTCTACATAATTTAAAGACGCACAAAATCAGATTTTCTTTACTATTGGTTATGATATAGCTGCAGTATGTACCCTAAAAAGCACTATCACTATTATCATAGTAGGCTGTGGGATCCTTAACCCGCAGTACCGTAGCGGTGTTGTTGTGGTGCGACCAGACTGCCAATCGCTCCCCGCATGGCTGTGGAGGGACGTCGGCGCCACGGACAGCGACCGACCGTTCCCCTCCGGACGGCACTCTGGCTGAGGTCATCGAGAGTTCATTCTATCTCCACCAATCAGCCTCACCTGCAATCGCACCTTAATCAAGCCTCACCTGCACATGAACCTGGCAGACAGAATGGTTACTGTCTCCTCTCTGGGCTAAGGAGCCTCTGTCCTCTGGGTGACTGGTTTTCGACACGGTATGTGTAATGTAGGACTCTTACTTCCAGTTGTAATCCTCATGTCCATTGAGTCTGCGTGGCGCGCTGTCCTTTGGGTCTTGCAGACTTCTGTCTTCGGTCTTTCGTGCGTCTACTATGATCCAAGCATTGGTAGTCACGCGGTAGTCACGTCCTCATGCGTTGTAGCCCTCGCACAGTTGGGTGACAAGGATCTTAGATCGCCTGTTTTTGGTGGATATGAAAGGAAAGTAAACGATGGGATTTGTGGACAAGGAACAGATTAGAACTTTTTGATCCTGTATTCCGTTCGATGAATAAAATTGTGCTGTGTGACCTCCCCGCAGTCAACAGAGAAGAGTGTAGCGGCATAATACTGTTTTTCAGATGTACTATTCGTATCCCTCAGCTGAGACGACCGACCTTGTAAGCTGTCTGTATTCACTACCTGTCTTTGGTCCAACCGTGTCTGGTAACACGCAGTACACTCATGAAGACTACTGGGGTACTCGGGCCGCTGTGTCCGTGTTGAACGCTCCTGTGGGGCCTGTAGCTCACAGCTCCCCATTAGTGCTATTGATGATACTTTTCACCCGTTGTTATGCTCCACCAGATGCTGAGCTACGGGAGTCACCCGAGAGTCCAGACCCCGGGTGAGTTTGACCATGTGAACATAATGATGAAGAAGAACAGAACAGTAGGCGGACAAAAGACCCCAGTACTCCCATTTCTATTACCGCTCTGGAACATGTGAGGGTTGAAAGGCGATGGAGTCGGTAGTCTTAGCGGTCCTCCCGGGACCCCAACCGCCCCCCCCCCCCACCGTGCCGCACCTTAGACACCACTGCTCGGAACTCCCGTTCTGTGCAGCAAAACACTACTTTGTTAATGGACTGAATTTGCTGCCGTTTTCTAACTGGGTCAATTGCTTTCCCCTTAATGGAACGGGCAGACGCGGTGATTCAGTAACTCCGGCACTCCATCACTCCCCGTCCGTCTCGGGATGCGTTTACGATCGTGCGACGACCGGCAAAAAAACTCCGGCAGGCACGTCCGATACTTTTGGGATTCTCCGGAAATCGAGACGGGAGCCAATACTCCCTCTTGTCACCGCGATGAGTAACCGCGGCGGCGATGAGAAATAACTGCAAGCTAAGTCAATTTTAATTCCAAGTTCCTGACAGGATGAAATGGATGGAGGGGAGAGTTGTTGAGGTGGAGGGTGGGGTGGGGTGGGCTGGACGGTGTTAGGAGGGTGGAGCTCGGGTGCGATGCAATATGGCAGCTTGCCGTTAGATGAGGGGAGGGGGGCGTGGCTGTGGGATACTGCCAATAGGATACTCTCGAAGTTCCCTCTCATATTGGATCCGCGTGATGCATGGCCGGGACGTGGGAGCGCAGCGTATTGACGGCTCTCTCGCCCCCCCCCCCACACCCCTCGCTCCCCTCGCCATGGGTAATCATTGCTCACACACACAGAAGCTCAAGGTCTCGATATGAATCATTCATATCGCTCCAGCGACGAGGCAGCGGTGATTATATCCTGGGGTTGGTAAAATGTTGGGGGGGGGGGGGGGGGGGGTGTTTCGATAAGTCGATAATTTATGAATTAGACCGACGCCATTCGCTGCTGTTTATCCGATGATGGGGTTCCGTGGTGCTTGTCCCCATATTGTGGCCGTGACTGCGCTGTTTTGGCGTCTGGATTGATGTAAACAAAACCACCGTAGCGAGCTATATCTCCCGCATCGATGAAATGTGATGAATGGTCGAATTTAACACCAGTCAGACTCTGAGGACTTGGCTATAGGCGGCCATTTAATATTGCACAGAAACGCCGACTGCTACTACGACAGGGGGAGGATAGTCTGGTGGGTCGGGCATTTGACTCCCCGCTTAAAGATACAGGGTTTGAACCTTTGAATAATAGTTCACAATGACCCCAGAAGCGTCATAAGACAAAATACAAACCAAAAATGTAATAACGATAAAAGTGCAAACTTCAGCGAGAACAGCGACAGCATGCAGAGAGATGAGGACCCGTGGGCACCCCGCCAGACACCCGAGACGCTGCACACGGGCGATCAAATCGAGATGGATTTATTCATCTGTTCACACTGCATTGCAAACACCAATCACACACACGCGCTCACACACACACACACGCACACACACACACACACGCACACACACAAAGACACACCACTCACACACAGACAGACAGACAGACAGAGAGACAGACACGACACACACACAGACAGACAGACAGACAGACACACACGCGCACACACACACACACACACACAGACACACAGACAGACAGACACAGACAGACACTGACTGACTGACTGACTGGACATGACTGGACATGACTGGACAGGACATGACTGGACAGGACTGGACCAGTCATGTGTGTGTCACTGAAGAGTGTGTGTCTCTTCAGTGACACACACACACACACACAGCCATGGATAATTACTTGAATCAATAGTCAATGACTGTCACTCATCATCTCTTCCAGTCCTCTCGTGGGTCCTGTCGGTTCGAGATGTGTCTGACAGCGGGGGGGGGGGGGGGGGGGGGGGGGAAACATATACATCACACTACTCTGATCCTCTGGCCCCACCCCTCAGTGTGTACAATCTATACATCACAACAATCTACAAACTGGTCCATAAACCAGGAGTTGTGATTTATTTAGTGTTATTTTGGCGGTATAGTTTGTACTTATTTCGATGTCGGAATACTGCCTCTCTCCCGCTGGGATCTTGATTGACAGATTTCACAGTCTGGCTCTAGGGGGGCTTGAGAGGGGATTCTAGAACACGCCACACATCCACTGCCCCCTAATGATGCCGGGCCTGGGGAGAATTACGCAGAGCGAATTCAGAATTCACATTTAAGTCTCCTTCCGTTCCGCATTCCATTCCTAAGGCAAAAAATTCATCACTGTCCTAATTCCGCTGTAATATGCAGAGAGTGTGGAGGCATCACCGGATGTGACGGCTAGTAGTGCCTGGTCGCTCTCTGAATACACTTAATAGCTTCCATGGTTGGAATTGATCCTGAATACACCTTGGACTGGGGGAGGAGCCAACAGGACTGGGAGGAGGAGCCATACGAGACTATGGCGGGAGGCGACCATCGAGACTATGGGGAATGTCTGGCCATCACGTTTCCCTTTACAAAGCATTGAGCTCCATATTGTGGTGACTTTACGTTTTAGACTTATCTCAGCAGTCATTGTTGTTGGTTCCAGGTTGTTTTGTAATGTCGACCATGAGAGATCTTCCTCATATCTACAGTGGGGTTCTCCTGGTATGATGGATGGATGATTGATAATGGATGAATGGAAGGATGGATTATTATGGGATGGAAGATTTGATTGATAAATGGTATAGGATGGATGATAGATAGATGTCTGGATACGTGGCCCAGAACAATCGACACTGGCCTGTAGTACATGGATTGCAGTTGCTACATGCTGTGAGTAGAGATATGAATATGAAAACGATAAATATTCAAAACCAAAAAGAAAGCATGCTAACGCAGGATACATACACATCCTCCTCTGCTGCTGCTGCTGCCTCGCGCCAGCGTTCCTGGGAGATCTGGCACATCAAAGCTCCGCCAGACTGTTTTACTCTCCCGTATATTTTAGACGTGATGAAATCGAGGGGCTCCATTTTGAAAGGCGGCGGTGGTGTCAGTGGCGGCGGCGGCGGCGCTGAGTGGTGGTGGTAGCAGCGGTGGTGGTGAGTGGTGGTGGTAGTGGTGGTGGTAGCACACAGCCACGCGGCGAGAGTCCTTCACACCACAACAACTGTTATTCTCTCATTAATCTGCCGATTTCTCCTCAACCACTCATGATGAATATTACATGAGAGCACCTCCCTCACGCTGCACAGTGAGGAGGAGGAGGAGGAGGCGGAAGGGAGGAGGGAGTAGGAGGAGCCACAGGTGGAGGCTGATCAGGAAACCAGAAGATGTGAGACGACATGTCGCTAAGACACGTCGCTAACAGACACGTCGCTAACAGACATGCCGCCAATAGACACGTCGCTAACAGACATGCCGCCAGTGGACGCGTCGCTAACGGACGCACCGCTAACGGAAACGCTGTTAACGGACACGCCCCTAACGGACACGCCCCTAACGGACACGAAATAGAGTGAGAGAACGAGAGGGCGAGTGAGAGAGAAAGAGGGAGAGAACGAGAGAGAGTATGTATTATTGTGTTACATTAACAAACATCTTTTCTTTTCTTTAAATTGCACCTTTTATTGCTTATTTTTTAATACATTGTTTATAAAGATGTATTTTTTATATCTATACTATTACTTTCTGTTTAATGTTCAACTTTATGCACCATAAAGTTCACAAAAGCACATTCATTGTTTGTAAAAACTAAAGGCTGATTCTGATTACTACCTCACACACTGGAAGAGAATCAACCAAAAAACAGAGTAAATTAGAATGCTATTTGGCCCTAAACAGACAACACACAACGGCAGAATACCTGAGCACTGTGACCGATCCCAAACTCAGGACATCCTTGACTCGATACAGACTCAGCGAGCACAGCCTCGCCGTGGAGAGAGGCCTCCACCGGCAGACCTGGCTACCAAGAGAAGACAGACTCTGTACCCACTGCACCCAACAGGAGGTGGAAACCCAGCTCCACTTCCTAACAACCTGCCACCTCTACCAAGACATTAGAGATACATACTTCACACAGATCTCAAACACACAAAAGAATTTAGAAAACTTAACAAACAACCAAAAACTTCCATATCTGCTGGGCGAGGTACAGGAATGTGCAAACACAGCAGCAAGACTTGTGAGCTGTTGAGACATCCAACGGAATACAACCTCCATAAAGACTGTCAATCACCTGTCAATGCCACTTTATTATTATCATCATTATTTTACTTTGTATTTTTGTATTATTATTATATACTGTATATATATATTTTATATATATATCTTTTTATTTCATTTTTTTTGGTAAAAACATTTATATTGAATTTCTTCTCATTTCTTTTTTCCTTTTTATTGTATCTTATTTTTGTATTTTTATATTTTGTATTTTTTAGATTTTTTTGTACTTTTACTGTATATATTTAGTTCTTTATAAATATACTTTTTATTTACCACTGGCTTTGGCAATGTAAATGTACGTTTCCCATGACAATACATTTAATTGAATTGAATTGAGTAGAGAGAGACTAGAGAGAGAAGAGATAGCGAGAGAGAAGCGAGGAAGAGAAATGGGGGAGAGAGAGAGAGAGACTGGGGGAGAGAGAGAGAGAGAGAGAGAGAGAGAGAGAGACTGGGGGAGAGAGAGAGAGACAGAGACACTGGGGAGGAGGAGAGAGAGAGAGAGAGAGAGAGAGAGAGAGAGAGAGAGAGAGAGAGAGAGACTGGGGGAGAGAGAGAGTGACAGAGACACTGGGGAGATAGAGAGAGAGAGAGCGAGAGAGAGAGAACAATAGAGCGCGAGAGAGGGCTAGAGCGCGAGCGGCTACAGCAGCTGGAGGGAGGCACACGTGCCACAACTTGAACAGAGCGCGCGGCGAGGAGGGCGGCAGAGCGCTGGGATCAAAGGAGGAGAAGCGGCAGGCAGCGCGAGCCGG
>PIJE02002462.1:0-7500 GCA_002895965.2 Coryphaenoides rupestris | reverse complement strand
CTGCATGTAAAAGTATTCCCTTTCAGAAAAATTCAAGTACAGCCTAAAATCCATTCAGTAGGCCTATGTTAACATGCACAGCTGAACTTGATTGGCATGTCCATATACAATTAAACCCACAGTGTGGTTCCTGCTCAACCAGATACGAATGTGATATCCATCAGGAAGATTGTATTATTGTATAATTTGATAGGAATCCAAGGGGAGACCGTGTTAATTAATTAATGTAGTGTTCCACACTGGCCTTGTGATTTATGTCACGCCATCGCCCCGTTGCCATTATGTTAATTATGTTTACGGAATGTCATTCCTTTATTGATTCTTTTATTATACATTAACATTTAACATTTGAGACCATAAGCCAGATGAGTTCCCTTAGAGTAATGAAAAACATAATTCAAAGTTAAGATCAATATTTAATATTCATGAGTCTTGTCATTAAATGTTGCAGTCTGTTGGTACTCGTGACATTTTTGTCCCAGTTTTGTTGCTTGTGTGATTGATGCTCCATGCTCTGTGGTCTGGGGAATACATAGATAATTACGTTGTTTTCTCCTCCTCCTCCTCCTCCTCCTCTTCCTTCCTCCTCCTCCTCCTCTGTCAGGGCTGCTGAGTTTTCAAACTACAGACGATCCCGATAAACACAAAAGTTGGACAACTTCAAGCCGGTAAAGGTCGTCACCAGTGTGGTCGTGTAGTTTGGTGTTTATTATTGTTTGATTTAGTGTGAAAGATTTCCCCAGATTACACTGAGGCTCACCTCAACTGAAACACACCAGCTGTAATATTACATCTAGATCTAAAATCAAATAGTAAATATTAAAATATTAAATATTAAATATAAAAGACACATCAGCAGAAAAACAGACTCTTTAGTTACACAAAATAACAATCAATACCTTTTGTGTATTAAGCCGATAAAATGTAATCAAAGAAAATTAGACCTCAGACAAGATAACTAGAAGATCGATGGATAGATCATCTCCGAGGGCGTGGCATCAGTCGATCAGTCATTAAGTCAGAAACAAAACGAGATTGAGGAGAACGATAAGGTGAACTACAAAAACGACGAGGAGAACTACAGGAACCAGGGAGCTCTGCTGACAACATGTTTCATGTCTGACGCAACAGGAGCCCAACGCGTGTTCGCATTAAATATTCATCCCAGCAGCTGTTCCATCTCACAGGCGCAGGTGTAAATCCCTCCAGGACTGCTGATTCTGAAGGGCGTTCTGTTAACAACCAGAGCTTAGCTCACTGCACTCCACTCAACAGAGTAACGGGTTCCTGGTTCTGAGGTTTAAAAGACTCCCCTAGCTACTAAGTGTGGAGGTGTCCCTGAGCAAGACACCACCTAACCCTACCTGCTCCTCCTAGCTAAGTGTGGAGGTGTCCCTGAGCAAGACACCACCTAACCCTACCTGCTCCTCCTAGCTAAGTGTGGAGGTGTCCCTGAGCAAGACACCACCTAACCCTACCTGCTCCTCCTAGCTAAGTGTGGAGGTGTCCCTGAGCAAGACACCACCTAACCCTACCTGCTCCTCCTAGCTAAGTGTGGAGGTGTCCCTGAGCAAGACACCACCTAACCCTACCTGCTCCTCCTAGCTAAGTGTGGAGGTGTCCCTGAGCAAGACACCACCTAACCCTACCTGCTCCTCCTAGCTAAGTGTGGAGGTGTCCCTGAGCAAGACACCACCTAACCCTACCTGCTCCTGACCAGCTGGCTGTTGCCTTGCATGGTTGACACCGCCGTCGGTGGATGAACGTGTGTATGAATGGGTGAATGTGAGACAATGTAAAGCACTTTGGATTAAAGTGCTGTATAAATGCAATCCATTCACCATTTACCGTTGTGGTGGAATTTCAACCCTAACTAAATTTGTAAATCAACCCCTGAAAGATGGACAGAGAGAGAGAGAGAGAGAGAGAGAGAGAGAGAGAGAGAGAGAGAAGCTAATTCAGTGTATTGAGAACGCTGGAGAGAATACCGGGGTTTCAGTCATGTGACCTGAAGTAGGAATCTATCTTGTTGGAAGCACGAGGAGCTGATGAGCAGACAGATAGTTGAATATTTCAAGATGCCTCCAGGTGAAGTTCGGTGAAATACTATAAAATGCACATTGCAGTAACTTCCGATATAAAATTATGACAATTTGTTCGATGCTAATGCTTTGTTAGATGCTAATGTCTGAGGAGCATCGAACTCCATTGTTTCACACCTTTACCACATCTTTATTTAGCACTTAGCTCGAGCCATAACCTCATTGATCAGGTTCAAACTATTTCAGAAGCAACTCCCACCCAAGCAACATGGAGAGAGCGAGAGAGGAGAGAGAGAGCGAGAGAGAAAGACAGGGAGAGACAGAGAGAGAGACAGGGAGAGATAGAGAGACAGACAGGGAGAGACAGGGAGAGAGGCTCTTTTAACTTTGCTTTGTGCTTAGAAGTCTTTTCATCTCACTTCCTGCTTCACTTTGGACAGTTTAAGAGTGGAAGGCTCAGGGCGATCCCACAAGGAACAATTATCCTCCAGAGCGGCGATCTCTGAGAAGACAACGGCTGAGAGAGAGAGAGAGAGAGAGAGAGAGAGAGAGGTAGTGTAAGGACAGAGGGAGAGAGATAACGATAGAGATAGATAGATGAGAGAGAGGGAGAGACAGCGAGGGAGAGGGAGATGTTGAGATTAAAATAGATCTCGTCTAATACCAGCTGGCTGCTGATCAAAAGAGAATGTTTCTGCAGCCAGTAGCAGAAGGGCCCAGGCGTGCCGCCCGGGCGCAAGAATTAATCATGAAGGCTTCCATTGTTCCCCCCGTTAACACACAGCTCCGCACCTCAAACAGCCAGGCAGCCTCTGTCCTCGCCGAAGACTCGAGCGTTAGCACCTCGCTAGCTGTGGATATTACAGTATGAACCTCAATGGCCAGGACCGGGACGTTAGGTGGTTCTGAAGCAGTGAACCAGTGAACCCAAAATCGTGGTCGGTTGTGCGGCGCATTCATGTGTTCATCATGCCAGCGCTCGTACGCAACCACCACGCGTACGAGCCTTGGAAACCGGATCACAAAGTTGCCGCTGTATTTAAAACGACGGTTGTTCCGGTGGGAGAATGCTGAATCAGGGCGTTCACTGACACTTCAGGCAGCGCCTCTCCTATTACAACCACATCATAAACATGTGTTCATATTTTCCATTTCCATCCTCTTCTTTTATGTGTTTGTCTTGCGGGGTCTTCACATTGTGGTACAAAAAGTATAAACTGACGAAAGTCTTGTGATTTAAACGGCCCCCATAAAACTAGACCGTTACACTGGACATATAGACTTTTATTGGTCGTTAATCCTGCTCCTTATCGATGGAAATGGTTCTTTTGTGTTTCTCCTCATATTGAAGGTTAGCGTCTGTGAGATAAAATATCTAAGCGTGATGTACGGCGAGGTCAGACGCAGCTCTGAGCTCAGCATCCGCGGCTAATGATCAGAACACTCTCACCTCTGTTGAGAAAAGTAATTACCACACAGAGAGAGAGACAGAGAGAGAGAGAGAGAGAGAGAGAGAGGATTGACAAAGGTGGAGAGGGAGAGGAGAGAAAAGACGAGAGAGACGGAGGACAGAGGGAGCGAGAGAGATGGGAAGAGAGGTGAAGAGAGGTGAAGAGAGAAGTAGAGAGGAGTGACAAAGGTGGAGGAGGGAGAGAGATAACGAGCCAGATAGTGGAGGGAGACTGAGGAAAGAGAGGAGAAAGGGAGATGGGAGAGAGGTGAAGAGATGGAGAGAGGGGAGGAGGGAGGGAGAGAGGGGAGGGAGGGGGGAGAGAGAGATTGAGAGAGAGGGAGAGGAGGGGAGGGAGGGAGGGAGAGAGATTGAGAGAGAGGAGGAGGGGAGGGGGGAGAGAGATTGAGAGAGAGGGAGAGAGGGGAGGGAGGGGAGGGAGAGAGATTGAGAGAGGGGAAGGTGAGGGGAGAAGAGACGAGGGAGCCGTTGTATTCAGCTCTCCCAAAACCACTTCCAACTTTGTTTTACTTGAACTAACTTTACCAAAGAACATTACCTGCTCGCCAAGTCTCACCTATTCAAGGAACAAGCTAATAAAACATAGCTATACTGTATAGTTATAATTATAGAGAACTAAATATAATAAGAACAAAAATGACATATGAGTATACGATAATATTAATAATGAATAAATCAAGTATACAGTGCATGTACACATGTCATTAATTTCCAACGCAAATCAATTAGAATATCAATAAATCATATTTAAAATAAAATATTTCTATAATATAGCATGTTAAACTTTTTAAGAAATACTGACATTGAAAAACAACATATTGACATTGATGATAACAACATTAAACCGTACACAGAGGACAGTATTTAACATTATGTGCCTTTTATCACACAGTCAAAGTTAACTTTTAAGTATGAGTTTTGTCGACCATAACTAAACTTAGTCTAACCCTGACCCTACAACAACCACCGCAGTATCGCGTATCTTTACAAATCGATGTGAGAGAAGATTTTAAATTACTATTTATTCAGAGAGGAGGAGGAAGAGGATGAGGTGGGTGTATTGCAACGATGAAGAAGGTTCTGTCTGGAAATAAGTACATGTTTATTTGTCTTCCAGACAGACAGACCTGGTGTCGAGACAGACAGACCTGGTGTCGAGACAGACCTGCTCTCTGGTGTGTCGTGAATTTTGAACACCACACCCTCGACACAACACACAAATATCAACAAAGATAAAGACTTGGATGTTTCTCGTGAGATTTATGTACTGTAGATGTATTCCCTGACATACTGTACGTCCTCAAGCACAACAACAACAACAACAACCACCAACAAACTTGACCTTAACCATCAAGTCAGCGACAACAGAGCCCCGGTGTTCCACAACCTCAGGCCCTGAACTCTGGGGTGACGGACACCTGTCACGGGGAAGTGTGATTGACGTTACATCAACCTGCTGTGGCAGCTTGTGTGACGACACGTCAAGCCTGATGAGATGGCGGTGTGACAGACCCCTCCACCTCCACCACCCCCTGTGTGTGTGTGTGTGTGTGTGTGTGTGTGTGTGTGTGTGTGTGTGTGTGTGTGTGTGTGTGTGTGTGTGTGTGTGTGTGTTGTGTGTGTGTGTGTGTGTGTGTGTGTGTGTGTGTGTGTGTGTGTGTGTGTGTGTGTGTGTGTGTGTGTGTGAATCGGGGCGGGGGTTACGTGTTGTGTTGCAGTCACAACACGTACAAACGTTCAAATGAAAAAATGTCCTTGCCTCCAACCCTCCCATATCAGCTACACTCCCCCACAGACAGAAGGTGGAGGTTGTGAAATATTAAACGGGTGATTGCAAAACCACATATTTAATAAATAACTTATTTAATAAAAACAAATTAACAGGCGGTTTGAAAGGGCCGTGAATTTTTTTAATTTCATTTATTTGGACGGTGAGAGCTTGTGAAACCGTGAACCCTCGTTAAATGACATTTTATGCACCCATTATAATTTCACATTCCAGACTCCGACTCCAGGCTAAAAATCGGATATTAATATCGTCGAGAATATTGCTCATAAAAACCGATGTGGAGTCAAAGCCAGCATGTCTGACATCTATCCAGATATTAAAGAAAGCTCCGGCATTCACATGTGTCACTCCGCTGTAATTAACCTCACGACGGAGGAGCCACGGTGTCTCTGCACAGCGCTGCATAATGGCTCGTTCCATCCTATTCTTCAACTTGTACGGTGTTTTTCTTCCTCCTCTTCCTCTTCCTCCTCCTCCTCCTTATCCTCCTCCTCATCCTCCCCCCTTCCTCCTCCTCCTCATCATCTTCCTCCTCATCCTCCTCCTCCTCCTCCAGACTGTATCTCTGTGTCCTGAGGGCTCTTCAGGGCTCTGGATTTTCAACCACCAGAGACTGAAGCCGTGATTGTAGGTTATTTAAAAGTGCAGATGTGGTTCCTCGTGTAATGGCACACACACAGAGGCTTGATGGATATCTAAACATTTATAATATTCAAGTTGAATGAATAACACATTATTTATTCATTTATTTATTCATTTATTATATTTAAGGCTAATACTTTATTCAACATTATTCAACTGTTCTGATTCCATTACCTTTTTATTTGACAGATTATCAAGTATGCTTTAATTTCTCTTTAAATAAATGGCAAATCCATATTATAAATGTAAATATGTCAATATCTATGTGCAGTTACCGCATCTCCAAAGAGACTCTGAAATAGACATGGGTTTTAAATCTATTGATGTCTTGTACTTCCAGTCAGGAAATATGGATTACCTCTCAGAATACTCAGTGACTAAATGACTAAATGTAAATCTGTCCATATTTATGTCCGGTTCACTCCTTAATTCTAGACCACGACCATATAGATCATATATCGCAATCCATTTAATATCAGCACATCCAGACTTGGAATTAAAACCCCATCAGCTCCACAGCAGGCCAAGAGGAGAGGAGAAGTTAGCGACAAGCTACGAGACAGGCTATGCTATGCGGCAGGCTACGTACGAGACAGCTACGATACGAGACAGGCTACGCTACGAGACAGGCTACGCTACGAGACTGGCTACACTACGAGACAGGCTACGATACGCTGCAGGCTACGATACACTGCAGGCTAGGCTACGCTACGCGGCAGGCTATGTGGTCGGCTATGCTCCACTGTAGGCTACGAATTGGCAGGCTACGAATTAAGATACAAATAGAAGAAGATGTGATAGTCAAAGTACATACAATACAAATCTAAATACATACAGTGAAACAGTACATAAACCAAGACTATAATATTACATAACGTGTAACTTGAAATCTCTCTCTCTCTCTCTCTCTCTCTCTCTCTCTCTCTCTCTCTCTCTCTCTCTAACATCTCTCTCTATCTGGATTTATGAGCCTCTTATTATGGTCTGTATAAGATGTGCTCAGAGCCACACTCCTTCTCCTCCACCTCCTCCACCACCACCACACTCCTTCTCCTCCACCTCCTCCACCTCCACCACCACCCCTCCTCCCTCCTCCACCTCCTCCACCACCTCCCCCTCCACCTCCTCCTCCTCCACCACCTCCACCCCCACCCCAGACAGTCTGATCAGAGTGGATTGGCCTCTGCTCCGCTGATGGGACTCCTAATGTCCCGAGCGCTGACATCATCTGGAGACAGAGCATACCACGTGCACTACAGGATGAGAAAGCGCACGTGAGAGAGTGCACGTGAAAGAGTGCGTGTTAGAGTGTGCACGTGAGAGAGACTGCACGTACTCTAAAGGTTGACGGACTGAGGGGGCGATTCTGGCTGTGATGTCGGAGTCTCTGCAGGAAGCCGTCACGTCCTCCAGCAGATCATCCGTGTTGTTGTTGGGCTCGGTGCTCTAACAGCGTGCTTCTGGGAGGCGTTCTCCCGTTGTTTACGAGTCTCCTCCTCCGTCGTGCTCAGGGTGATGCCTCCCAGCCGACTGGGAGCCACAGAGCTGTGAAGAAA
>PIJE02002461.1:66438-68280 GCA_002895965.2 Coryphaenoides rupestris | reverse complement strand
TGCACATGAACCGAACCGTGGTCCCTTTAACCATGGCCCATTACATTCTAATCTTCTCATGTTCATATTTCCGTATGCATCAGCAGCACAACGCAACACGCCAGTAAGCGTGTGGACGGCGGCGTGGGCGGCGGGGACGCGTGTAACGCAAGCCGATGAAGGCGCCCCTTCGTCAGCACGAAAATGAATAATTTAACATGAGCATCACGGGCCAGACACAATGATACCGCAATAGGCGGAGTGGTTTTTTTCCCCGCGTACATCATAGATTTATATCCCTGTGTACGTAGTGCATTATATATACAGTATATATGTATATCTCCAAGACATATCCATATATAAATCTTTTTTTATTGTATCTTTTTTATACTGTTTTGCGTACTGTTGTCACTGTTCAGAGTGGCCCTGTGTTATGATGTACATGTGACAATAAAACACTTTTGACTTTTGATATATATATATATATATATATACGTTTATACACACTGCCATCGAGACTGTCTCTGTCTCTCTTCTTCTGTCTCCTGTCTGTCTCCCTGTCTCTCTGTCTCTGCTCTGTCTGTCTGTCTCTCTGTCTCTCTCTGTCTGTCTCTGCTGCTTTCTGCTAATGTGTGTGTGTGTGTGTGTGTGTGTGTGTGTGTGTGTGTGTGTGTGTGTGTGTGTGTGTGTGTGTGTGTGTGTGTGTGTGCAGAGTCCTGCATTTACTCTCTTCTGTGGCTGTAGGTGATTGTGCTGCTGCTGCTTGCTGTTGTGGGTCGAGAGACACCAGCCGGCTGCTCCTCCTCTTCCTTTCCTCCTCTTCTCCTCCTTCTTCCTCCCTCTTCTCTCTTCCTCCCCTCTCTCCCTCTCTCCTCTCTCCTCCTCCCTCCCCCTTCCTCTCTCCCCTCCTCCTCTCTTCCTCCCTTCTCTTCCCCTTCTCTCTTCCTCTCTCTCTTCCCTCTTCCTCCCCCTCTCCTCTCCTCTCTCTCTCTTCTCTCCTCCTCCCTCTTCTCTCTTCTCTCTTCTCTCTTCTCTCCCTCTCTTCTCTCCTCTCCTCTCTCCTTCTCTCCTCCCTTTCCTCTTCCTTCCTCTCCTTCCTCTCCTCTCTCTCCTCCTCCTCCTCCCTCTCCTCCTCCCCTCTCTCCCTCTCCTCTCCTCTCTCCTCCTCTCCTTCCTCCTCCTCCTCCCTCTCCTCCCTCTCCTCCTCCTCTCCTCTCCCTCTCCTCCTCTCCCCTCTCCCTCTCTCCTCCCTCCTCCCTCCCTCTCTCCTCTCTCCTCTCCCTCCTCTCCCTCCCCCTCCTCTCCTCTCCTCTCTCTCTCTCTCTCTCTCCCCTCTCCTCCCCCCTCCTCTCTCCTCTCCCCCCCTCCTCTCTCCTCTCTCCTCTCCTCTTAATGACATGTTGGTGTACCACAAAATACTTCTAGTGATGGGCGTTCCACTGTAAGTTACGTTGGATGAAGGCTCCTAAATGGACATTAGTAAATAATTAATTTTATGTAATAATTGACGAGTAAATTATTAATACTTCAATTGGAACTATAAATTATTATATAATTGGAACCTTTTCCCCGGTTCCCGCTCCGCCCAACGTGGCTGTTCTCCCCTCGCCGGCCTGAGGTGCGGAACCTTCGGGCCTAGCCAAGGTGAGCAGACGGGGCGGGTCCGGGGCCGGGCGGGCGGCAGGAAGCTTCCGTACGACCTCGGCTCCGGACCCTTCTACCAGCTGGCGGCCGAAAGGTGTGGGCGCCGTGCGCCCGTACACTCCCCCCGGGCCGGAACCATCTTCCCCCTGGGGTTCTGGTTCTGGGCGGTCTGGAAGAGGAACCAACCTTATCTCTCCTCTGTCGAGGTAGGGGCGCGGT
>PIJE02002461.1:36438-61438 GCA_002895965.2 Coryphaenoides rupestris | reverse complement strand
CACCAGTACATGAATAATCTGGGGCCACTGAACTGTAGTTTAGTGATCCATTGCAAGCAACTTACTAACTTTTAGTACCGTATTTTTCGGACTATAAGGCGCACTTAAAATCCTGTAATTTTCTCAAAAATCGACAGTGCGCCTTATAATCCGGTGCGCCTTATGTATTAAACTCGAACCGATTTTAATGTGGTACACGGCGCTCAAAAATCTGTCCAAGCAGGCGCCGCTTAATGGATTGTCGGCGCATTACGGCTACCGCGGAGTAATACTTGATGGATTGTCGGCGCATTACGGATACCGCGGAGTATACTTGATGGATTGTCGGCGCATTACGGCTACCGCGGAGTAATACTTGATGGATTGTCGGCGCATTACGGCTACCGCGGAGCAATACTTGATGGATTGTCGCGCGATTACGGCTTACCGCGGGCGTAATACTAGCCTTGCGGAGTAATACGTACTGTGCTTCAACATACCGGTAATATTATGGTGTGTGTATAAGACTGAAGATGAAGAATTTGATGGATTTGTGGATGAGGAATGAACTGAAAAGTGAGTGTATTGTTTTGTATTTTATGTGTTACAACTGAACAATGTTGAGTTATTGTGAATGAGTTGAATAAAGTTCGATTTATCGACTGTTTTGTGTTGCTTAATGCCACCTTATAATGCGGTGCGCCTTATATCCGGTTCGCCTTATGTATGAAAATAGAGCCCGTTTCATTGACAGTGCGCCTTATAATCCGGTGCGCCTTATAGTTCCGGAAAATAGTAGTTTAATGATCTGTACCAACTGACTTTAAAGACTTAAAGCGATCTGCGTCAAGTGACCTATACTTTAACAATGTGTACTTTCTAGATCTGTACTCACAAAAGTGTACTTAATAGATCTGTACTCACAAACGTGTACTTTCTAGATCTGTACTCACAAATGTGTACTTAATAGATCTGTACTCACAGATGTGTACTTTCTAGATCTGTACTCACAAACGTGTACTTTCTAGATCTGTACTCACAAACGTGCACTTTCTAGATCTGTACTCACAAATGTGTACTTTCTAGATCTGTACTCAAATGTGTACTTATAGATCTGTACTCACAAACGTGTACTTTCTAGATCTGTACTCACAAATGTGTACTTTCTAGATCCTGTACTCACATGGTTAATGGCTCAAATGATTACTTTATATGCTGCAATCACGGATGTGTACTTGTGTATAGAGCTGTGCTAACGGATCACAGTGCTTGAAAGATCTATAAACGATTAATAATTTCAAAAGTATCAGTACACCGACTCATCAGCTGATCAGCACGAACTGACCAGAAAGATTTGCGCTCACTAATCTGTGACTCATTGATACGTGCGCACCGATCGATAATCCACGGATCAATACAAACCGATCCGTATTCTACTTTAATGAGCTTTACTTGCGGGATCTGCGCCAAACCGATCCACACCCCTAACTTAATCCGTATTTCACCCCCAAAGTCCTTCACCCCCCCCCGACCGACGAAAAGTGCTCATCCGAAACGACCTACTTTATCTGACTCTCGCAGCGTGTCGTGCTGTAAATGGAACAAAGCCGCTAATGGCTTTCGGGGAAAGGAGGGATGAAATTGCCACCATTTTAAAGTCATCCTAATGTCGAATGAGAAGAAGAAGAAGAAGAAGAAGGAAATGGGCGGAGCCAGCCAGGCGGTCCTATCAGCACGGTTAATGTTTACACGCTCCGCTAGTCTCTCCGGCAAAAATGCGGCGGCGGCGGTGACTTCGTCGTCGCTGATTACCGATGGTCACCGTTATGAATTCTGAATTACGAATTGGCCCGCTGCCGGGGGGGTGGGGGGCGGGGTTGGGGGTTGGGAGCGCCGTCCCGCGGGTCTTACGTGCTGTCGCTGTCCGGCGCTCTGGTCAGCACGCTCTGCACCAGGCCTGTCAGGCTGGCGATCTGCTTCTCCATCGCCTCCATGCGCTCCAGACGCTGGTCCCTGGCGACGAGACGGTCGTATTATGGGATGTGTGTGTGTGTGTGTGTGTGTGTGTGTGTTATACAGAAGATGAACCTGTATATGTATATACTGGTATACTGTGTATAAGTTGTAGTAGTATGCCGGTTTATAAGGTGCCAGTGCGGACCACTTGCTGATATTTGTATTGTATCAGGAGAGTGTACGCCTCGAATCACCGCTACTCTGTTTGTGTATATTTTTATTTTTATTTTATATGTGCACTGGGCACTTTCTATCCTCGACTGTGACTTTATTGTTTTGTCTTGGCCTGCCTTGTTGTTCTGCAAACAAGCAAAGTTATTTCGCCACGGGGATAATAAAAGTACCCGTCTATCTCTCTATTTCTCTATCTCTTTGTCTATCTGTCTGTCTATCTGTCTGTCTGTCTATCTGTCTATCTGTCTATCTGTCTATCTATCTATGTGTCTATCTATCTGTCTAGCTGTCTGACTGTTCTATCTGTGTTTGTCTGTCTCCTGTCTATCTATTTCTCTATCTCTCTGTCTGTCTGTCTGTCTATCTGTCTATCTATCTGTCTGCTTGTCTGTCTGTCTGTCTGTCTCTCTATCTCTATCTGTCTGTCTGTCTGTCTGTCTGTCTGTATGTCTGTCTATCTCGCTATCTATCATCATCTATCTATCTATCTGGCTGTCTATCTGTCTGTCTGACTGTCGTCTGTGTGCCTGTTGCCTTGTCTGGTGTGCCTCTTCTACCTATCTATCTGTCTATCTATCTATCTATGTGTCTATCTATCTGTCTATGGCTGTCTGTTCTATCTTGTCTATGTCTGTCTATCTATCTATCTATGTGTCTATCTGTCTGTCGGTCTATCTGTCTGTCTGTCTATCTGTCTATCTCTCTATCTGTCTATCTCTCTATCTGTCTATCTGTGTGTCTGTCTGTCTGTCTGCTTGTCTATCTATTTATCTATCTCTCTGTCTGTCTGTCTATCTGTCTGTCTGCTTGTCTGTCTGTCTGTCTGTCTCTCTATCTATCTATCCCTCCCAGCATGCTCTGCTCCACCGGAGGAGCTGCCCAAGAGCACCAAACACAACCACAACCCACCCCCACAACAGACCTCACAACACTCACCTACTGTTGGGGTCCGAGTCCGGCAGCCCGGACATGGAGGACCCGAACCCGGGCGTGGCCCTGCCGCCCTCCCCCCCGGGCCCGGCCGTCAGGCACAGGGGGTCGGACCCGGAGCCCGGCCGGGACTTGGGGCTCTCGGCGAACACCGACGAGGAGGAGGCGGCCGAGTCCTTGCGGAACGTCTGCCTGACGGGGAGGAGCGGCTGGGGGAGCCGCCCGAGTACGAGTCCCCCCGCTCCCCGCGCAGCTGCTGCATCTCGGGGATCTTCTGCGGCGACGACGGCGGCATCCGGAAGCCCATGCCCAGCGTGGCCGAGGAGTAGGTGTCGGAGGAGTACAGCGACCCTCCGCCGCCTCCGCCTCCTCCGGGCTTGTAGAGGGAGTCCTCCAGATCCCCCTGGAGCGCGGCCGCGGAGTAGGTGCTCAGGGACCGCACGGAGCCGCGGCGGTACAGCCCGCTGGTCACCGGAAAGCTGCTGAAGGGGTCCACCAGGGTGGCCAGCGACTGCGTGGAGGCGATGCTGAGCCGGCCCTCGTGCGCCAGGCTGTAGGGGTCGGCGTACAGGCCCTCGCTCTTCATCAGCATCAGGCCCTTGCCGCCCGACACCTCCTCGTCGGGCTTGACGTCGCGGCGCTCCAGGATGGCGCTGGGCGACGGCGTGAGGAGGCCCGTGCCGGCGCCGGCCGACGGGTGGTGGTGAGGGTGCTGCCCCTGGTGGTGGTGGTGGTGCCCGCCGTGGCCGCCGTGGGTGTGGGCGTGCGGGTGGGACCCGGGGCCGGCGAAGGAGGGGGGGCGCCCTCCGCCGCCGCCGCCGCCGCCGCTGTAGGAGAGGCGCGATCGGGACGGGGAGTTGGGGGAGGAGGAGGAGGAGGAGGAGGAGGGGAGGGTGTTGAGGCGACGCGTGGGGGAGGAGTCTCGAGACGAGTACACCATCTCCCTCTGCAGGAAGAGAGAGAGAGAGAGAGAGAGAGAGAGAGGAGAGAGAGAAGAGAGAGCAGCAGTGTTACCATGGTGACCCGAGGAAATGGGAACACTGTCTTTCACTAGCGTGTGCGTTCGTGTGTGTGTGTGTGTTTTGTGTCTGGTTGTGTCTGTGTGTGTCTGTGTGCATGTGCGTATGGCCTCTGTGTGTGTGTGTGTGGTGTGTGTGTGTTGCTTTTTGTGTGTGTGTGTGTGTGTGTGTGTGTGTCGAGAGCTCTCTCAGGATGGCTATCACAGCTGTAGCTGCCAATTTAAGAACACAGGACTCTCTCGCAAGACCAATTATTCGTTCGACTGCCGCTATGTACTTTGCAAAAATATACTCAACGTGCATTTTCTACTGACAACCCCGAGGGACCGGGGGGAGGGAGGGGGGGATGGGGGGATGAGGGGGAGGGAGGGAGGTGGGTGGAGAGCGAGAGCGAGAGTGAGAGGGAGCTCGATCATTCGCAGGCTACTTACTATGATCGTTAGGCCCATTCAAAGCAGGGGGTGGAAAGCGGGTCCCAGTGTGACCGGCATTTCCTTCATTTTAGAGAATCTCCGATTCAAACGAGCCATTACTGTCCGAACAAATCTGTTGCATCTCCGATCAGAACGAACAGCAGAGAGAGAGAGAGAGAGAGAGAGAGAAGAGAGAGAGAGAGAGAGAGAGAGAGAGGCAGAACACCTTCCTCCAGTAGCTCAGGAGGTATAAGAGCGGTTGTCTGGCAACGGGAAGGTTGCTCGTTCGATCCCCGGGCGCCGCCCATAGCTAAGTCTCGAGGTGTCCATGAGCAAGACGCCACCTGAACCTAACTTCTCCTGACGTGTTGGCTGTTAGCTTGCATGGTGAATGTGAGGCAATGCTGTAAAGCACTTTGGATCAAAGCGCTGTATAAATGCAATCCATTTACCATTTACCATTTACATGTAAGAACTACAACTTGATCTCAGTGAGTCGCTCACGGTTCACATGGGTCCACACTCATGTCATCATCATATCTGCCAAAGTCCAAAATGCAAACGTATGCTAAATATTTGCCCATCGAGAGAGAGACAGTGAGAGTGAGAGAGAAAGACAGGGAGACAGTCAGACAGAGAGAGAGGGACAGAGAGACAGAGAGACAGACAGAGAGCGGAGAGCGACAGAGATACAGAGATACAGACAGAGATACAGACAGACAGACAGAGATACAGACAGACAGACAGAGATACAGAGATACAGACAGACAGACAGAGCAGACAGAGATACAGAGATACAGACAGACAGAGATACAGACAGACAGACAGAGATACAGACAGACAGACAGAGATACAGACAGACAGACAGACAGACAGAGATACAGACAGAGATACAGACAGACAGACAGACAGACAGAGATACAGACAGACAGACAGAGATACAGACAGACAGACAGAGATACAGAGATACAGACAGACAGACAGACAGACAGACAGACGGAGTATACAGAGATACAGACAGACAGACAGACAGAGATACAGACAGACAGAGATACAGACAGACAGACAGACAGACAGAGATACAGACAGAGATACAGAGATTCAGAGATACAGACAGACAGAGAGAGAGAGAGAGAGAGAGAGAGAGACAGAGGGAATGAGGCAGAGTTTAAGGGCACAGGGGTATTCCATACATTTACATATTCATAAATCCTGGTATTCTCAACCAAGGGTAAAGGTACAGCGAAGCCAACAAACAAACAAACAAACAAACAAACAAACAAACATGATAAACAAAGTATTATTCAGCAGAGGGTAATTTTCTATTGGAGCATCGAATACAAAAAAATCTTCATTTGGTATCTCTGTTGGCTGTCTGTCTGGCTGTTGTTCTAAGCAACCCGTTGACTCGTTGTAGATTTCACTCACGCTCCCTTAACCTCGGAGTGACTCGTTCCTGCCGGAAGCTTCTATATTTCTATATTTGTCCAAGACTCTTCAACTCATGACAGTCGCTCATTGAACGCCGGCGGCGGCGCTGGGGAACCACGTCGTCTCACGCCGGGGGGGGAGGGGGGGGGGGGGGTCTGCGAGGCGTCGCTTCAGATCCGCTCCCCGGGAAAAAAAACCGGTCTACACGCACGAATATCTAATAAAGCTACGAAAAAAACGAAAGAAAATGTCTCCTCCTTTCCTTGCGATCGCGGGGGGCCCAGCAGGGGGTCGTCAGGCGTGGCAGCGTCTCGCCCCCCTCAAGGTGTACTGGTAATGCGCTCGGAATCGCACGTCCGCTCTTATCCCAGCTGTTTATGCGGGCAACTTAGCAATTATGAAACTCGTTCTATTAGCCTCGCAACTATGAATGCTCTGTTCTTATCTTTATGCACCACAGTGATGTATTGCTGTCTCTCCTTCAATAAATGTACTCTTTGTAAGTCGCTTTGGATAAAAGCGTCTGACAAATGCCCCTAAATGTAAATGTCAATGTAATGTAATGTACTGTAGTGGGCATAGAAATACGAGATTTAACTTTTTTTTGATGCACATTGTTGAACACCAAAGCTGACGGGGAAACTTCAAAATCTCCAAAAGTACAGACTCGTTACACTCGCCATTATTTAAGTGCTCATTCAAATTCAAAGTTCTCTTGCAGATGTTTTTATATATATTTATATATATATTATATATATATATCATATTCTCTTTAGCAGGATTAAAACAGCTGGCTGTAACATTGTGACCACGTTGTCGGGGTGTAAGTGGTGTGTTTATTTGACCACAGTATTACAAGCAGATAGGGGCGGCCAGGTAGCTCAGGAGGATAAGAGAGAGCGGTTGTCCTGGCAACAGGGAACGGTTGCTGGTTCGATCCCTGGGCTCCACCTAGCTAAGTGTCAAGGTGTTCCTGAGCAAGATGCCACCTAACCTGACGTGTTGGTTGTTACCTTGCATGGTTGGCACCGCCGTCGATGGGTGAATGTGAGGCAATACTATGAAGCGCTTTGGATAAAAGAGCCATCATAATACATGCAATCCATTTACCATTTATAAGACAAAGTAAAAAGGATGAAAAACGCGGCAAAAGTTTCACTCCTTATTTGTGCCGTTAATGGTTCACCCCCCCCCCCCCCCAGCATTCTCTAAACAGCACAGATGCGGAAATCACGTGAGCCTTCCTTCGGTTCCGCGCTTGAAGTGGAAATATTATCTCCGGATGCTCAGACGGCATCTCGGTTCACGGAACCGTGGCGGCGGCGGCGCGGCGGCAGCAGCAGCGTCGACAGATGGCCCGACGAGGAAGAGACAAGAGACGCGCGTTTCCAGGAGGGAACGCCGATGCCTCCGGTGCCGCCGCCGCCAAACCGAACGGCTCACCCACGCAGCGACAACAACCTGTCAGAAGTCGCGTTGCCGCCGTAACTCATCTCCCTCGCGCAGAACGACGCGACAGACGGAGCCGATGGACGTGATGAGTTTATATGAAGGCAGGGGGGGCGGGTGTGTGTGTGGGGTGGGGGGGGAGGGTGTGTATGTTCATGTATGTTCAGGATTGTTAGTTTTTTTGATGATGTTAACGGGTCTCCCCCCTCGCTGCCGCCACCACCACATCCTCCTCTCTCCTCCCCACCCACACACACTCTTACATCTCCTCACCCTCACTCTCCTCTCTCCCCTCCCAACCGCCCTGAACCTCGCACCCACCTCCTCTCTCCTCCTCATCCTGCCTTCACCCCCCCCTAACCCTAACCCCTAACCCTAACCCTAACCCTAACCTAACCCTAACCCTAACCCTAACCCTAACCCTAACCCTAACCCTAACCCTAACCCTAACCCTAACCCTAACCCTAACCCTAACCCTAACCCCTAACCCTAACCCTAACCCTAAACCCTAACCCTAACCCTAACCCTAACCCTAACCCTAACCCCTAACCCTAACCCTAACCCTAACCCTAACCCTAAACCCCCTAACCCTAACCCTAACCCTAACCCTAACCCTAACCCTAACCCTAACCCTAACCCTAACCCTAACCCTAACCCTAACCCTAACCCTAACCCTAACCCTAACCCTAACCCTAACCCTAACCCTAACCCTAACCCCTAACCCCTAACCCTAACCCTAACCCTAACCCAACCCTAACCCTAACCCTAACCCTAACCCTAACCCTAACCCTAACCCTAACCCTAACCCTAAACACCCTAACCCTAACCCCTAACCCCTAACCCTAACACTGACCCTAACCCCTAACCCCTAACCCCCCTCAACACACCCTAACCCCTAACCCTAATACTGACCCTAACCCTCCCCCTAACCCCCCTCAACACACCCTAACCCCGAACCATAACCATTCCCCTAACCCCCAGAACCACACAACACTCCAAACCCCCACCCCTAACCCTCCCGCCTCCCTCCCACCCCCGCCTGGGGGCCTCACCCTCAGGTCCCCGTTGGCCAGGTGGGCGGCGGCGGCGGCGGCGACCGGGTAGGAGGCGTAGACGGGCTCCTTGCGGTAGATCTTCAGCACGCTGCGGTCCTGCACGTCGCGGATGTCCTCCAGCTCGTAGAAGACGTTGCGCGCCTCGTCCTTGATCAGGATGGCCGTGTTGGGCGACTTGAGCATGCCGGCGGTCAGCTTCTGCGGGAACATGTGCAGGACGAGCGCGTGCAGCGTGTCCAGGCTGCTCAGCTCGTGGGTGATGTGCACGCGCCGCGTCTCGTCGCCGTACTGCAGGAAGAGCACACCTGCACAGGTGGAAGGGGGCGGGCCGGACACACACATTTAATAGTAATTTTTAATAATGCATGTATGTTATATAGCGCTTTAAAAGGTACTCAAAGGCCCTGTACATGATAAAAACAACGACAGACACAGTAAATGCAATAGAAATATACAATTCAAGAACAAAATTCTGTTAAAACTATGTAAAAACATGGTATTATATATTTTATACAATAAAATACAATGAAAATGTTATATATTTAATTTGTTAATTTCTATATATACTGTATATAGCATAATAGTTTTCCATTTAATTTAATTTAATTCAATTTAATTCAATTTAATTCATATTATTGACTTTTATCTAAACATCTACACATTGTAGGCTACGTTTATTTTGACATATTATTGACTTTTTATGCTTTTTCAAATCATAAAAAGTCTATTTTCTGGAACCTTTATTTCACCAGGAGATGAAACTTTTGAGATGAAAATATTATTTTGCAAAATTGTAACGAACATGATCATGATCACACACACACACACACACACACACAAGGACAAGGAGTGGTGGAGAGTGGTTAGAAACATAAGAAGAGAGAGAGAGAGAGATTCAGAAATGGACGGAGAGAGAGAGAGAGAGAGAGAGAAAGAGAGAGAGACACATTGATTAAGTCGCACAAGTAGGCCACGGTGGACAAATAGAGAATAAATTACGTTAAAAAATAATAAAACGGGAGGCAAAGTGGTTTAAATAAGAGCCGGGCCACACAAATGGAAATAGCAATGGAGGTGGAGAAGCGAGAGGAGATGAATGCAGACAGATTGGAGAGAGGTCGGCGTTTCCACACTGGTGAGTTCTCGCCGTTCAGCTCAGCGCTCAGAGAGGTTCGTCGTCGCTCCACGCCGCCCCGGCCGCACGCCGCTCGCTTCACGCCTCCTTTGTGACGCTTCTCAGCTCCTTTTACGACTATTTGCTAATTTTTTTTGTGATTTAGCAGAGCACAGGTATCCAACGCACCAGGATTCAAAAGGATTTCTGTCAGACTTCAACCCCGGAGACTTTTGTAGACGCCGACCCGTATACTGCTACCTGTAGACCCCTACCTGTAGACTTATACCTGGAGACTTATACCTGGAGACTTTTGTAGACGTCTACCCTAAAGACTTCTACCTGTAGACTTCTGTAAGCCTCCTGCCCTGTAGACCTTTGTAGACTTCTACCTGTAGACTTCTACCTGTACAATTTTGCCCGTAGACTTCTACCTGTAGACTTCTGTAAGACTTCTACCTGTAGACTTCTATAGATGTCTACCTGTAGACTTCTGTGAGACTTCTACCTGTAGACTTCTATAGATGTCTACCTGTAGACTTTTGCCTGTAGACTTCTACCTATAGACTTCTACTTGTAGACTTATGTAGACTTGTACCTGTAGACTTTTGCCTGTAGATTTCTCCCTGTAGACTTCTGTAGACCTCCATCTGTATTTCTAATCTACAAATAGATTTCCACCTGTAGACTTCTGTAGACATCTTCCTGAAGCACGAAGTCTACCACTAGACTTTGGACAAAGGTTTGAAACCAGAACCTTTCGATTGAGAGTGAAAGACGCAAAACCAAGAGACAATCCCGCCCCTTAAGCAGCCTCACCTGGAGTTAGACTGGTGGCTGGTTTCAACCGGGTTTAACCTGTTAACCGGAGTTGTGCAGCCCCAGAGACTAATGAGCCTGACTCATGGCCAGGTGAGGCTGCTCAAACCAGCCAACCAAACACACACCAACCAACACACACTCCACTCTAAAGAAACAAGTTTGTCCAGACCTGGCGAGCGGAGCTTGCTCTGGCTGGCCGAGCGCGCCAGCGGCAGGCTCTGGCGGAATCGGTTCATCCGGTTGAAGCCCATGGGCATGTCCGCCTCAGACATGGTCTCCAGGGACTCGGCCGAGGCGAAGGAGAGCTTGGCGGCCTGGTCGGCCAGTCCAGACTGCGTGGACTGGGAGTGCCGTGGGCTGCGACTCTGTGGGGAGGGAGGGAGGGACACACACACACACATACACAGTGTTTAAATTACAGTTGTTGGGACAGAGGTGAAACTGAGAAGGTTGGTGGATTGGGCGACAGGTGTGGATGGATGCAGGAATGGCGGACTGAGACTGAGAAGCAAGTGTGCGTACGAGCGGGAGCTTGAGGAATTCATGTGATTTTTGTACGTTGTCATTTATTCGCCGAATCTGCTTCCATCGCATTTGCCTTTTATCGATACACCAAGTTTGCCACCTCCCTCGAGCGTGACAACTTTTCTGACGATATTTTGACATTTTTGCACATTTTCAGCATTTTTAGGCGGGAATTGGCAAATGTGCCTGCGCTGATTCAACACCCTCTCCTCGTCTCCTCCTCCTCTCCTCCTCCTCTTCCTCCTCCTCTCCTCTCTCCTCCTCTCCTCCTCTCCTCCTCTCCCTCTTGGGCTGAGTCATTTCGAAAAGCAGTGAGCTACGGTTGAGGACCCGCTGGGTAATCCCAGACGGAGGGCTGATGCTGCCGGCCGGGGCCCAAGCTTCTGCTCTGCTCCCCTGGGTCTCTGCTGAGGCAGCTCGGCCTGTCCTGACTAAAGTGTTGCCTATCTCTCTCTACCTCTCTCTCTCTCTCTCTCTCTCTCTCTCTCTCTCTCTCTCTCTCTCTCTCTCTCTCTCCCTCTCTCTCTCTCTCCCTCTCTCTCTGCCTCTCTCTCTCTGCCTCTCTCTCCCTCTCTCTCTCTCTCTCTCTCTCTCTCTCTCTCTCTCTCTCTCTCTGCTTCTCTCTCTCTGCCTCTCTCTCCCTCTCTCTCTCTCTCGCTCGCTCTCTCTCGCTGTATTTTGCTTCATTTTCTCTTTCCATCTCCATCTCTCTCTGACTAACTAGAACTAGTTCTCTCTCTCAAACTTTCTGTCCCTCTCTCTTTCTCTCTCTCTCTCTCCATCTCCCTCTTTCGATCTCTCTCTCCATCTCTCTCTCCATCACTTCACAATCTCTCACTCCTTTTCCCGTTTCTCTCTTTTCTTTCTTTCTTACTCCTTCTCCCACCCTCTCTCCATTCCTCCCTCTCCTCTCTCTCTCTCCTCCCCCCCCCTCTCTCTCCATCTCCTCTCCCCCTCTCTCTCTCCCTCTCTCCCCTGTCTCTCCATCTCCCTCTCCCTCTCCCCCCCCCCTCTCTCTCTCTCTCTCTCTCTCTCTCGCTATCTCCCACCCCACCGACAGAGGAGCGACTGTGTTCGGTTTAATGAGATCCCAGAATGCCGCCGTCTGCCTGCTGTTCGCACGACGGAGAGGCAGACACCCCCGACGCCGCCGTGAATTAACCGCGGCCGCCGTCTTCCTGGTTGAGGGTCTCAGGCTCCTCCCCCAAATAGAAACAGAACACAACCCCACCCCTCTCTCCCCACCCCGCCCCGCCGCGCCTCCCCCCACTAGCTCCCCCAGTGTTTTCGTCTCGTCGTCTGGTTCCGCCTTGTTGAGATTTGATTTTGTTTCCAATGAGGATTTAATTAATCTGACAGCGGGGTAAATATTAGATTCCCTCGAGGTGACAACACACACACACACCATAGAGGCACTCGGCGATGCTCGGCGTCGATGGTTTGCTGGTTCGGTAACACACCGGAGTAGAAGCGGGAAAAAAAAGCGAAAAGATAAAAATCTGCAAGGTACTCTTGTACGGGTAAAGAGTGTGTGTGTGCTCGCCCAAGTGTCTCCGTGGTCGTTCGCTTCCTCGAAAAATGAATAATTGACACGAAGAAACACTCGGGTCATCACAGACACAAACAAGCGCACGGAAACAACACGCATACATAAAACAAAGAAACACAGAAACAAACACACACACACACACACACACACACATAAACGAACAAACAAACAAGCAAACACACAGAGACACGCACACACACACACACACACACACACACACACACACACGCACACACACATACAGATAAACACACACAGACTAACACTCACATGCATACAAACACACACACATACACACACACACACACACACACACACACATACACACACACGCCTACACGTGCACACACACACACACACACACACACACAAACACATAAATGAACAAACAAGCAAACACACAGAGACACGCACACACACACACACGCACACACACACGCAGATAAACACACACAGACTCACACACACACACACATACACACACACACACACGCACACACATAGAGATAAACACACACAGAATAACACTCACATGCATACAAACACACACACACACACACACACACACACACACACACACACACACACACATACACACACACGCCTACACATGCACACACACACAAACACATAAATGAACAAACAAGCAAACACACAGAGACACGCACACACACACAAACACGCAGATAAACACACACAGACTCACACACACACACACAGACATACACACACACACGCACACACACATACAGATAAACACACACAGACTAACACTCACATGCATACACACACACACATACACACACACACACACACACATACACACACACACACACACACACACACACACACACACACGCACACACACACACACACACACACACACACACACACACACACACACACACACACACACACACACACACACACACACACACAGGGGATGAGAGTGTATAGAGGAGGAGCCGAAATGCTGACAGAGTGCTTTGTAAATGGGGTCATTTATCCACAAGATGACCACTAGCTAGAACACACCCACCCCCCCCCACCCCCACACACACACACGCACACACACACCACGCCCGCAACAACGCGACAAAACAACCACAGAGGAAGAACGTTACACGGTCGTAGCCTCAAACACTCCTGCAAACCGTGCACCACAGACGGGACGGAATGGAAAAGACCTGAAAAGAGTTAGTTTGGAAGCAGCATTGATTCACCACAGAGATCCATTACAAGGCAAATGGGAAAATCAGTTCATTCCGCACGGACCATTCTACCATTGAAGGACCGTTCGCACAGTTCAACAACGAGCGAAATTACACCGAGAATATTTTAGTTCTGCGTCTGGTGTATAATGCGTCGCCAAAAATACTTAATGAACGGAGAGAGGTTCAAGGCTTCGACTCCTTTCCGTGGTGTTAATGCCTCCGCGTGTGAACCCCAATAATGAAACCACTCAACGTAATAACTCGTCTCTGCGGCGTGTAAATGTCAACTCGTCTCGGCGTTTTACGCGGCGTTGACGTGCGAGTGAGACGTGGATATGCAAAAATCAAATGCCCACCGCAACAGCTGCATAGAATAGAAGAAGAAGAAGATGAATCTATTTTTTTTTCCTACGCATTCTCTGCATCTTTTATCTGATTATGTAAATATATATTTCTGCTCTTCCACGCCGTACGCCATATTTCTGCATCTGGCCTTACTTACTTGTACATTTATAATGCTTCTGGATTGATTGGGCTGTATTCCCCATTCCTACATTTTCTAGCAGCTGATGTGTTATCTTTATTATGTGTATTGTGTTATCTTTATTATATATATTATGCCATTCTCAATATATCTATATTTTTTCTCAATACATAAACCATACTGTATATATATGCTTTTTCTCTTGTTATTTTTGTGCCTACTTACTACATACTGTCGTCTGCCATTGTCACCAGAGTTTCACTGTTCAGAATGGGCCTGGGTTGCGATGTACATGTGACAATAAAACACTCTGACTTGACTTTAACCTTCATCTCTTCTCTCACACCCTCCTCATCATCCATCTAACTACAACAACCGTGCGATAATCGCCACCATCAACCACCGCCCGACCCGACCCCGACGCCGATCCCGATCCCGATCCGTGGTAAGAGAGAGAACTCCACGTTCCCAAGGCACAGCAGACGGCAACAGAAGCCGGCGAGGACGACGAGGACTTCATAAGAGGACAGAAGGGGTTTTAGAACGAAGAGGGAAACGGGTGAAGACGGGTGCAGCAACCTCTGTGCACCTCGAGGCCATCGGACAGCCTCTCGACGCGACCGCCTGCGACGTTCCGCTCTACTTTTTTGTTTGGGGGGGCGTGTCTTGCATGCAAGTGTGTCAGACTTGCATACGCACACACACACACACACACACACACACACACACACAGAGAGTCACGTTTAGAGAGTTTAACAAAACGTAAGTGAAATACCGACGAATGTCAGGGTCATAAAGTAGTGAGTAAGTAAGTACATTTTATTTATTTAGCGCCTTTCAAAACCAGGGCTACAAGGTGCTATACAATGCACACCACGAGAACGACAGATATGTGATAAAAGTTCAAAACAGTATCGTATATTATACTGATGTAATATTCTATTTGATTGAATAATACTCAATGCACATTTTTTTTCATCGCAAAGTACGCAAAGAAGCACATTCACGATGAATTGTCACACAACACGTTTAAACTTACAGCAGTCGAGTATATATTGTTATTCCCCTTTTTTAAATGGAATATCACCGGGCCTTACTCACTCGTCGCCGATAAATATAGAACGGAAATCGTGACACATTAGTCACCGACGCGGAGGTGTGTGTGTGTGTGTGTGTGTGTGTGTGTGTGTGTGTGTGTGTGGGGGGGGGGCGGAGTCTTTTTACCTGCCAGAGTTGGAAAGCCAATTAGAAGGATGGTGAGTTTCCCGGCAGACGTTGCCAATTACTAATCACCTGTCACATCTTCTCTGTTATTTTCACCAGCAGGTTGTGAGCGGGCGCGGTCATGACAAGCCGATGACAAAAATGTTCCCCCTCTAGTGAGATCACAAGTGGGAGTATCCGCCCACCGGAGCAGACGTACGCCGGATCGATGAGGTACGCTCCACCGAGTTGGTACGGTCCACTGGGGCATACATAGGCTGGCGTAGACTGATCTCGTCGGCGTTCATCTCAAGGGCGGAGGAGGACACGCCCTCTTGTGATGTCACGAGAGGGTAGTCACATGACATGACATGTGTTTTTGTAACGGCGTGTCGTGGCACAATCGATCACACTCACGCGCCGCCTGGTAAAATAGTCGCACTTTAAAACCGGGAGAGCCATAGCCACAGATGAGTCACCCATCGGACCGTTTTGAGAAGCCTCCATTTTAGCATTTGGCCGCCGTTTTTACCCGGGATGAATATAAAGTAGGAATATAATTTAAGTTTAAGAACCAAAGAAAGAGAAGCCAAAGTTGGTCGGCTGATCACCTGACATAATCACATCCCTATCCGCCCCCCCCCCCCACCACCCTTCTTCATCTCCCTAAGACTTAATCTCTGAACTGATAAGAAATTTGACATTTTCTTCCCTTCCGCACTGTTCATTAGCATAGCAGAGAACGGCCAGCTAGTCCAGGTGTGAATGTGTGGAGAATGAGAATATATATATTTCCCATGGGGGGGGGCGGCGGGATTGACTCCAGAGAAAGAGAGAGACACTTATTAAGTGGAAGGTATCACGCCGATTTCATATCCGTCTTTTCCTCCGTCTTGGCCCTTTAAGGCTCTTTCTGTCTCGTACAAAAGTCCTTTGAGGACCGCTTTCCCAAAAGCAAAAAGGAAGGAGAGAATGTTCCACGACTGCTTTGTCCTTATTTTAATTTTTTTTTGCGTTGGCAAAGTTTGTTTAGGGTACGTCTCCATTCTGTCACTAAACGGGTCATGAACTACTTAGAGGGTCCTGTTCCCAACTGTCAAAAATAGCTGAATAACAAGTTCCACGAGAGTGACAATTTGTACCTCTGTCTTGAGGGCTGTGTGTGTGTGTGTGTGTGTGTGTGTGTGTGTGTGTGTGTGTGTGTGTGTGTGTGTGTGTGTGTGTGTGTGTGTTGTGTGTGTGTGTTGGTGTAAGTCGAGTGTCGGTCGAGTCCAGATTGTCCGGATCGAGTCATCGGCGAATCGAGCCCGAGACCCCAAAGACTGAAGGGCGGGGAGACTGCAAAAATATGAGTCTGATTCGTAGCGACAGGCTATACAGTGCCTTCCGGGTTCCCAGCATGCATTGCGTTCCTGTTATTTTGTTCTACTTTGTTTGTTCAGTCCCATATAAGTGTTGTGCATGGTTGTTCATTATTAATAATCGTTTCTGTTTCTGTGTTGCGTGGTGTTTTGTGGAGGGAAGTGGGCACTGAAGCACGGCTGACATTGCCCTTGTGTTTGACGACCCCCGGCATCGATTTTTATGTTAAGCAAGCTTCCGTCTCTCGTTGTTGTCAATAAAAAAGTCAGAGAGCAAACCTTGCGCCATACTTACACGAACACACACGGATCGCCACAATATCGACGACCTAAAGCGGAGAAGGAAGGTTTCTAAAAGCTGTATTTTGACAAAGTTTGCGTGTTTTCGAGGACGCAATTTAATTGTAGGCAGCATGTCTATGTGCATAAAGCATAGTTGCAGCGTTACTGAGCTGGACTTGGATGCATCTATTACGATAAAACGATAAAAGGAGCAAAAACAATATGGAGACACTGTGCATGGGATTTCGAAAAACACAGCTTTGGTCTCTTCTCGGAACGAGTCTTTCGAGATACAAATCGTCCGAGAGATTGTGTCAAGGACCGAGTTAAATTCACTCACAGAGTCCAAGACATCATAAATCAGTCTCTGGACAAAGACAAGACAGGACTGGAGCACTACAGCCCTGGTGTGTGTGTCTGTGTGTGTGTGTGTGTGTGTGTGTGTGTGTGTGTGTGTGTGTGTGTGTGTGTGTGTCTGTCTGCTTCGTGGCGGGAAAAAGCGGCAAGGCTGTGATTATTCAGAGAATAATGGAGACGCACGCGAGAATGGAAGAGGGTCATCTGCCACGCACACGCACACACACACACACACACACACACACACACACACACACACACACACACACACACACACACACACACACAGCTCTCTCTCTCTCTCTCTCTCTCTCTCCCTCGCTCCCCACTTTGCATGGCCCCGCTCTCTTTATGAAAATGGACGTCATCTATAAGCGGACGAGAGGGGGGGGGGGGGGGGGATAAAGGTCTCTGCTAAATTGCGCCGCTGATACAATCAGCTTCGAAAGGCGCGAGGCGGGAAAAAATCGGAGCTGTTGGAGTGGAGGCGGGGGAATGTGTGTGTGTTTGTGTGTGTGCGCGCGTGTGTGTGCACGTGTGTGTGTGTGTGTGTGTATGTGTACATGTGAGTGTGACGTGTGCGTTTATGTGAAGGTGTACATCTGAGTGTGAGTCTCTGTGTGTGTGTGTGTGCATGTGAGTGTGTGTGTGTGTGTGTGTGTGTGTGTGCGTGTGTGTATGTGAGTGTGAGTCTGTGTGAGTCTCTATATGTGTGTGTGGGTGCATTTGTGTGCATGTGTATGTATTTGTGTGTGTGTGTGTGTGCGTGTGTGTGTGTGTGTGTGTGTGTGTCTGTGTGCTAGCTTAACAGATCGTCGGGGGCGACGGCAACTATGTCGGTTCGTAAACCGGCCGTGCGATGATTTAGCGTTCTGCGTGTTTGTCTGCGCTGCGTCCCCACAACAGGAACGCCGCCGCCGCCACCGCCGCCGCTGCGTGTCCCCAGAAGCGGCCAGGGTTCACCGACGGCTTACGGGGGTCCGTGAGGCCGGCGCCACATTACTGCGCTTTAAAGGTTAAGCGATTCGCGCTTCCATAACCGCGGGTACGAAAGTGTTTCTGGCCACCGACGGCCTCGTGTTGACATTCAGAGGGATCAGAACCTCCGAGACGACGGCGTGACTGCACCGGCTGTTACCTTGACAACATGAATATACAGGCTGCCGCCAGACCAGGTGACGGCACGGAGATACAGGCGGTCACCATGACAACATAAATACACAGGCTGCCAACGTGACAACGAGAACAAAACAGGCCGTCACCTGATGACAGCGTGAATATGCAGGCTGCCACCAGACCAGATGACAACATGAATATAGAGGCTGTTACCATGACAACATGAATATACAGGCTGCCACCAGACTAGAAGACAGCATGAATATACAGGGTGCAGGGGTGCAGGGGTGCAAGCGTACAGGGTGTCAGGGTGCAGGGGTGCAGGGGTGCAGGGGTGCAGGGGTGCAGGGTGTCAGGTTGTCAGGGTGCAGGGTGCCAGGCAGGGTGTCCACAGCAGAAAAGAAAACCCACCGAAACATGAAACAAAAATGGCTAACGGCTGAAACAAATCACCAGTAAAGCCCGGCGCGCTTTACGATGCCGAGTAGTTTCCGCAGATTTTCTTCCACACACACACTATCCATCCAAAAGCGGTTTACAATGCACAGTTAAGGACCGATATATATTATATATATATATATATATATATATACTGTATATATATAACACCCGCCAGGAGTAGTTGTTGTTGTTGTTTTTATTGTTGTTGTCTTTCCATGTGGGGCCTCGCCGTGGTCGATGTACGCGAAAGCAGTACACACACACACACACACTCACACACACATATTTTCCCTCTAATGCCGAGCTGTCACTCCTTGGCGAGCGTGACCATGTGATCTTCTGAGGATGTCTTCTTCTCGGGGGGGGTGGGGGCGGAGACGCTAGCCTTGTTAGCGCCGTGGGCCGACCGAGGGGGGGGGGGGGGGGGGCATAAATCCCGAGATGAGAGATTAAATGGGGCTTGAAGAGTTTAAAGTCCTCCCTCCCGTAACCCCCCCCCCCCCCCCCCACCCACCACCATTCGAACCTCCTCACTCCTCCCACAGCGTCTTGCTGTGACGTACACACACACACACACACACACACACACACACACACACACGCACACACACACACACACACACACTAGAGACACACACAACACAATGCTGTCAAAACACTCCCTAAATCATGAGAGTGATGACCTCGTGTTGCTCTATAGAGCGCATAGGTTATGGATCTTTGCATGACAAAAATCCAACATGTTGGACTAAAGTATAAGGCGAAGAAAGGTGAAATGTTTATGTGAAATAAGGAAATATATATATATATATATATATATATATATATATATATATATATATATAGTGTCAATGTGCACCAATGGGGGCACTTATTTAGTAGTCACACATGCATTAGAGAGCGCCTTCCAAGAGCACCCAGCCAAACTAGCCGGAGCGTTAGCGCGCCTAGCATCACCTAGCTGCTAGCTAACGGAAAAGGATCAACGTTTTCAGCGCATTTACAGCGTTTACGGCTCTCGGCGCGAAAAGCCCGTGTTGTCTGGAAGGCAACCCGGGGGCCAGGTCCAGGTCCAGGTCCAGTGTCCAGGTCCAGGTCCAGGTTCCTCTCTATAGGGTACATAGTTCCTGTAGTGTACAGTGTATAGGCAACCCTAGAGATGTGTGTATATGTCTTACATCTTATATATATTATAATTAACAGCCTATGTACATTTGACCTGCAACATTTGAAAATGATTGTGGTCTGCATGTTACAAATGACATTATGTTGTTTTTATATTGCATTTATTATTCATTATGTTGGGAGTTGTGGATGTATTGATCGTGTGGGCCGGTAACTTTCCACTCTGCTGTGTGGCCTACGTGACTAGTTAGCTTCACTCTTATCTGTTTTCCTCGGGAGGCCTCTGAGACGCACTCGCAGCTGTTGTTGTGGGAACCGGTTGCGTCTTCTATCTGGACTGGCGGTCCCACGCAAGGGCTCAACATGAGACCTTGCAGTCTCTGCACCTTTTGTGTGGCACGGGAGGCCATGATATCCGTGCTTCAAGTTAACTGTTTGTCTGTCTGTTACATCCCCACGTGGGGCCTGGGGTCCTGGCGTCTCCGGATTGGCTGTCTGGGGTGTGGGGACGGAAGGGTCTCCATGGACGGCCTTGTTGTCCCTGCTCCCTGAATGGCTGTCTTGGAGGCGTTTTCTATGTCTGTTGTGTCTATATGTAAATGCATCTCTTTTTCCCATGCAAACTGTATATATGCTCTGTGTATGTAAATAAACTTTGAATCATTCCTGGTGATACTGCCTTGTGTCACATTGATTCCCGAGCTCGCTGCTTTGCTACAGACAATCCAGAACCTGAACCTGAACTCCAGCCACAATAGATGACCGCTCGAAACTGCGCATAACAATTTGGTGTCAGAAGTGGGATACTGGACAGAGGTAAGTTTCAATCTTATTTTTTAATAAGAATTGTGCTTACTCTCTCCGGTATTCCCAATTAGGATTTAGATGCGCATAAGAATAAAAAAAAAAAAAATAACAAAAAAATTAATAAGACAAAATACAATAAAATTAAAAAAAATACAATACAAGATGAATCCCCGATAGGAGTAGCTATCCTGAATCGGATACCCAGTGTAGCTGGATCTATATTGGAAGCCCGGTCTCTAAGAGACGCGGATGCCCGGTCGGCGAACGCGGATGCCCGTTCGGCGAACGCGGATGCCCCGTCTGTGAGACGTGGATGCCCGGTCGGCGAACGCGGATGATCGGACTCAGAGGTAACATGCCTGAACCGAATGCCTGGTTGTAGAGGTTTCATTCCTACAACCCGGTCTCAGAGGCCTCTCAGAGAGGCACGGTGAACAGAAAAATACAAAAATAAACATAAAAATTAATAAGACAAAATACAATAAAATTTAAAAAAAAAATAAAAAGGCAGGGAAGAATCTCTACCGCTCAGCCACAGGCATTCAGGGTCAACCAGCGCTGGGGACTCTTATCAAGAGTTCAGGGAAATTCCCCCCTCATCAAACTGAGGAAGAGGGACCCGCCCGGAGAGACCCTGTGTGTGAGCGATAGTTCTTTCACTGCCCGACGGACCCGTTTCGGTACGGGGATACTCGTCAAAATAGTAGTATTTGGTGGCCTGGTTCTGGTGAAGGATTGTCTGACGGGGGTTGGAAATGGGGAAATCAGAAAGCAAAAGTTGTATAAAATGGCTAAAATCCTCCCGAATAACATCTCTAATCTCACGTCTAAAGTAGCCACTGGCCCGAATATATGAGAGGGTGGGAGACCCAAACTGGGGTTTTCCATATCTACGAGAGACGTTCGCTGAGTGGGAGAAATGTAAACTGTTATGGGACAGACAGAAGCCAATAGCAGGTGCCTCAGATAGAGCTCAAGGTTGAAATAGACGACAGCAAGTCTGTCCATAATCTAAGCAAGCAAAACCAAGAACTACTGTACATAAGACCATGAAAGTGCAATCATGGCATTATTTTAAAACCCGTGAGGATACGGAAGAGGAAAGGAAAAAACAAAAAAAAACAAACCTAACTAATATATTTCAAGAGAGTTGTTGGCAGTGTGTGTGTGTGTGTGTGTGTGTGTGTGTGTGTGTGTGTGTGTGTGCGTATGTGTGTGTGTGTGTGTGTGTGTCTTTCTCTCTCTCTCTCGCTCTCTCTCTCTCTCTGTCTCTCTCTTTCTCTCTCTGTCTCTCTCTCTCTCTCTCTCTCTCTCAATTCAATTTAATTTCAATTTTCAATTTAAAGAGCTTTATTGGCATGGGAAACGTACGTTTACTTTGCCAAAGTAAAAACCAAAACAAAACAAATCTAATTTACAATTGTCTACTTACAAATGTACAATTGCAGATATTGTATAACAAAGAAATATGTAAAGAAAGCTGCAATATTGCAATCAAATATATATAAATATATATATTAACATGTGTATATTAACATATTAGCATGTGCCTGCTGTTGCTGCTGCTACAGAAAAGCAAACGTTTCAATAAAGCTAATTGAATTGATCGTCACACCCATAGTAATAATAAGTGACCGGCCGTTTTCTTCTGTTGTTTATCCGTCCACCTGCCGCGATGCATCATGGGTATTAATTAGAGGCTGGGATAAGTGTTGATATGTGACAGCTTATCACATCTGTTTGGCTAAATCCCAGAAGATCCGAGTGTGGATGCTGTGTTAATTATATCTTTCTAACTCCTTTTTTTCCTCAAACTTCATTAAAATAAAACGAAATAAAATGACCTCAACATATTGCACGGGGTTGTCTCTGCTTCTAGGAATTAGTGGTCATGACACCAGGGAAAGAAACTGTTCTTAATAAGGCGCTGTAAGCGATATTTATTTAGTTAAATAAGTGTTATATATTCCGACGGCTATCACTGCTATAGAACGTCTGGTCAGTAGCATGGGTCTGCCAGTCCCTTCGCGCTGCAGTAAACAGATTTGTCCTTTTTCCGTTCTTTTCTACCTCGTTCCTACTTCCTATCCAATCAGAAGAGAGAGAACTCCACAAAGGAGGCGATCCTCTCCGCGTGTTCACCGACAATCACCGGAAACGGCGGGCAAATGCCGGCCAAACACCCCCAAGCGGGAAAGAAATGGCTGAATAATAAAAGAAAGCTGCCAGGCGAAAAAGAGACAGGATTGTACAGACAGGTCCTGTAAGACCCCGCGTTCATCCGGTGACGCGTGGGGAGGTGCTAACTGCAACAACAACCTCGCTCCCAGCGCCTTTACGTCTGGTCCGGCGGTTCCGTGCGTCGATGTTCCTGCGGTGCCTGACAGAAGGGGTCAAACACAGGGTCAAACCGGCGGTGTCCAGGATGAGAGGAGTCCTCCTTTTCACGATTGTTTTGGGTTCTGCGAGGGAGGGGGGCCGGCGGGAGCTGGAGCCGGAGCCGGATCCGGAGCCGGAGCCAGGGCCGGAGATGATGTCTTCCAGGGAGGGCGGAGGGCAGCCCCCTCGATTTTCTGGGCGATTGAAGATAGACTCTCCTTGTCTGCCGGAGTACCACGCCGAGATACAGAGTAGTACCAGTGGCCGGGACTCACTCTCGACACATGAGAGGGACGATGGTTTGTTTTGCAGAGCCGTCAGGGAAGTCGTCTTTTAGAAAATGTTTGGGAAAAGGGATGGAAGCTTCAAAGAAGTCCTTGGCAAGTGATTGGATGTGAACCGTCTGTCTATCGCCATTGTTGTTTTCCGAAACAAACAATGGTCCGAACTATCGGTGGTGTTTGGACACAAGCAGATAGCTTGTAGCCCGGACAGACCTGAGATGTTAAGAAAGAAACTGGCAAGATCGGAAACGTCTCACAAGGCGAGCGTTTCTCCTGAGCGCTCTCAGGAAGTGTAGCGGCTGCAGACCTGGAGACGACCCCAGAGATGTGGGTTCCCAGTAAATTGGCAAGAAGACGGGGACCCTTTCCACACAGCCCCCCCCTTAACGTAGATCGGGGGACCTGGGGGGCCGGGGTCCATGATGATGAGTCCCTTTGTTTTTTGTGCTTAGCTCGGTGTCGGGTAACCACCTGAAACTGAACACCTGATGTTTGATGCATGACGTTTGCATTCTGTTTGGAGAGAGCTTGGAGTTTACTTCATGGTCCGTTTCTATCTCTTTCTTGATTTGGATTTCATAGATTAGATTTATTGTTATTCTATTTGGCATATACACTTTACATTTATTATTCTATTGTTTTTATTCATATGTTGTTGTTGTTGTTGTTTTTGAGCAACCTCTGCCACAACAAGAATTTCCTCCATGATTAATACTTTTTTAAAATCTTATCTCATCTTTTATTTTGATCTGATTGTGTTTGATTCTTCACTGTATTACTCGTACTGTACCGGCGTTATTTTCTTCGCCTTGGGAACACAACTCTTCCACACTGCTTCACAAACACATGACCGCACACGCTACACACACACACACACACTACACACGACACACACACTCAGACAGGTCCTTCAACACGTTCTGCAGCTGTGCGACAGGAAAGACACATGATGCTATTTTCTGTGTGTTCCGGGAATAAAACGAGTGAGAAATTCGACGTAATTAGACGATCATAATCGGAAAAAATAATTAAATTTGACCTGCATACGAGAGGTTTCGCAACGCGTTGGGCGGGCGGATGACAGGAAGTGATGTCATCGCCGCGCGGGAAAAAGAAACATAGCGCCATGACAACCATAACAGATCGTATTTATAGACAACATCCGACTTGACTTGTTTCATAGACCCCTTGCTGTGACAGGACACGGCATCATAATCACAATAAAAAGCCACCACATGCGTTTATCACGTCAACGCTAATGCCGCTAATGCGTTGACGGAGAACCGGAATGAATGAATGAATGAATGAACGCGTGGGATTTCTTTCGCGGAACAGCTAACATCCATCCAGGCTCTCAATTATTCAAAGCGGCCTCGCGTATCGACAAACCGCTGCGACGCCTGCGCGGCTCCGCAGTCACAGAGGCTCAACTCAACAGCTCAACGGGTGTGCGCACACACACACACGCATG
>PIJE02002461.1:17500-22077 GCA_002895965.2 Coryphaenoides rupestris | reverse complement strand
CAAAGAGAAAGAAACAACTGATGGTTTTCTGTCGGTGACTTTGCGACACTTCATAAACGGCGTCGGCTTCTTCTTCATAACCCTGAAGCAGAGCGGCGTTCCGGTTCTGCTTCTGCCCGGCCAAGGTGAGGTGAATCATCGGCGAGCGTGACGAGCGAGCCTCATGGGTCCGGACCTTTGACTCCGCCCACTACTACACACAAAGTGTGAGTCAGTAGTCGACGGATTCAGGTCTGGCATCGTGACCTCGTGAAACGACCATCTCTCTCGGCTGAAAAAGAGGTTAGCCAATGAGGGGCTACAGGAGGGTCGGGGGGGGGGTTAACGATTGGCCAATCAGCACCAAGGGGGGGGCGGGACTAACGCCGTTGAGGTGTAGCCAGACGGACGCCGCTATTAACACGATTCTAAATCGATTAAAAGTGCCAATTACTTTCAGAGCTAAACAGCACTCTGCTTCGAAGGCATTTATTCATCGTAGTTTGTTTGTTTGTTTGTTAGTTTTTACTTAGAGCCGCTCCACTCTTAAATATTGCAGCAGCAAAAAAATACATACGAAATATAAGATATTCGGAAAAAGCGAACTCTTGGTCTACAGGACCTCTGCATAAATGAATCACATCAATCTATTTAATGATCCACAGAAAAGAAACGGAAATATAGACAAATATATACAGATACATCCAAGATTAGAAACAAATGCAAATGTACTCGCAAACCGCTAAAAGCAAAAGGGTCGGCTGGTTAACGTAACTCGTATATCTTTGGAAATAATCGCTGCATCTGTGGTTCATTATGTCTGCAAGTCCGACAATGAAATCTATTTCTTTAAGGAGTACAATTTGGAGTATGCAAATGAGTAGCCATCGTGTTAATAATGAGCAAAAACTGCAAAAATTTTAATGGGGTAGGTCAGGAATCCCTTTTATGGAAGATGGATAGATAGATAGAGATAGAGATGGATATGGAGATGGATATGGAGATAGAGATAGATAGATATATAGGTAGAGATAGAGATCAAGATAGATAGATAGATGGATAGATAGATAGAGATAGAGATGGATATGGAGATGGATATGGAGATAGAGATAGATAGATATATATATATATCGGTAGAGATAGAGATCAAGATAGATAGATAGATGGATAGGATCGATAAATACAGACCCACATACAAACATAAGTAACGGAATGCGCTATACTCCAAAGAGACCACACACACACACACACACACACACACTACACACACACACACACACTACACACACACACTCACACACCACGACCGTAAATCAGATCCACGATCGGCAGGTCGGTTGGCAACTTTTATTGCGCCTCAGAGGGGACTCTTAAAAACAAATTACTCAAAAATAAGAGCGAGAAGGGGGCCGGTGGCGGGAAACTAAGTAAACAACATTAAAAAATAATCTTAAAAAAAAAGCCACCGAGGAGAGCTTTCAAAAAGGAGTGCGAGTCGCCGCGATCGAGCGGAGCATAAATCGTATCAACGTTGACAGCGGCGATGGGTGGCGGCGACGGCGGCCATATTTCTTCCCGTCCTCCCGGCATACGGCGGGTTGTTGGGTTAACGAGCCGAACCCCGGGGCTCTGCGTGGCGTCGAGGCGAGGGGGTGGGCGGGGCCTGCTGCCGATAGAAACGCCAACCCCCCCCCTACACACCTACACACCTACATCCAACCCCAACCCCAACCCCATTCACCTCCACACACACACACACACCAAGTGCCTGCCTGGCTAAACTATCAACTCCAACAGCACAGCACAGACCTGGGGAGACCTAGTGGGCACACTAATTATTGTTCTAACTATATTATTATTGCTTATATATATATATATATACCGCATACCTGCTGCCACCATCATGGCCGCAGCAGGTACGCGACTGCATTCTTTCCTGCAAGCCGTTCCAAGCCGTTTTCAAAATGGTGTCATTGTGTGACGTGTCTACCCCCCCACCCCCCACCGCTAGTGACATCACAAGTGGGAGAGGGCACTGGCAGGGGGCGGGATTTGGATTTGAACCCCCAAAATGTCTATAATACCCGGTCTCCCTAACAGGTAGACATACACATGTTTCACGCTCACACAACAAGACAAACAATCATTTATTTATGGGACTGTTTATGTGTTTATGTCATTTAATGAGTCTCTCATGGGTGTACAGTACATACGTCTTTTGTATGTTCTTTGTGAGCCCCTAACCTCAGATAATTTTCTACCACTATGTGATAGACAATAAAAGTTTTCTCTTTTGAATCTTGAATCTCTTTTGAATCCTAAGTCCCTTTGGACAAGAAGAGCATCTGCTCGCTGCACAGCGACGACTACATCGCAGCAAACAACCCAGTAGGTAGTAGGACACAGGCCTGCTGCTGCTTAACCAATTAGCGACGGAGGGGTGAACAAGAAGCCCTCCCCTCCCTCCCCCACCACCGCCTCCTCCTCCTCCTCCTCCTCCTCCTCCTCCTCCTCCTCCTCCTCCTCCTCCTCTTCCTCCTCCTCCTCCTCCTCCTCATCCTCCTCCTCCTCCTTCTCTTCCTCCTCCTCCTCCTCCTCCTCCTCCCTCCCCTCCCTCCCCACCTCCTCGTCTTCCTCTCCTCCGTGGCGATACAACACAACACCATCCGTCATCTAACGCGTTCACACACACACACACACACACACACACACACACACACACACACACACACACCTCGTGAAGACAACAGAGCTAGCGGGCACAACAGCAGCGTCGGCGGTTGTTTTGGGCGATGCGTGCTAAGCGTGTGTTCAGACAAATTAGTGCGACTGGAGCGACCGGTAGCTCGCCGGCTCTGCTGCAGCGGCGCACATCTGCTGCAGACGAGGAAGAGCACAGCGAGAGACAAAGGAAGTGTCGACTCCACCGAGGAGAGAGAGACAGACAGACAGAGAGAGAGAGGAGAGAGAGAGAGAGAGGGGAGGGGAGGGTAAAGAGAGAGAGAGAGAGGGGGGGGTTAAAGAGAGAGAGAAGTGAGAGGAGAGAGAGAGAGAGAGAGAGAGAGGAGAGGGGGGGTAAAGAGAGAGAGAGAGGGGAGGGGGTAAAGAGAGAGAGAGACAGAGTGAGACAGAGAAAGAGAAAGAGAGAGAGGGGGGGAGATGGAGAGAGGGAGAGGGAGAGGTAGAGATCATTTAAGGAGGAGACGTGATGATTAGACCAACAGACAGATATAGAGAGAGAGAGAGAGAGAGAGAGAGAGCGAGAGACAGCGAGAGAGAGAGAGAGACAGGCAAGAGAGACAAAGGATAGCGAGAGAGTGAGGAAGAAAGGTAGAAGGAAAGAAATAATCGAATAAGTGAATGAATGAATGAATGAATGAAAGAATGAATGAATGAATGAATGAAAGAAATCAATAAAGAGAGAATTAATTAACGAGTGATGAATGAATGAATGAATGAAACAAACGAACAAAGGAGGGAAGGAAGGAATTAAATAAAAGAAAGATATAAAGAACCAACTGTTGCTGTTAGGTGCACTGACTGTTAAGTATTTCGGTTATGAAGCAGAAAAGATTTCCTGAAGAGAGAGACACAGACTGGTATCTCCAGGGCTGAGTTATGAAGAGAGAGAGACACAGACNCACACACACACACACACACACACACACACACACACACACACACACACACACACACACACACACATACACACACACACAACACATACACCTGCGCACAAATACCCCACACACACACACACACACACAGGGTCCTTGCAGAGGGCGCAACGGAGGTGACGGTAATTGGGAGCCTTACTCTCTGAGAAGATTCAATACGACTCTCATGAATTATATCATTATAACGTTATATATGTATTATAGTGTCAAGCTTCACCGCAAAACGCTCTACTTCTACCCCCCCCCACCCTCAATATCACATGATAGTCATTTTCATTTTGATCATTAGTCGCCTGTGACAATACAGCGTCCGGTTATAGTAAAAATGAGACATAATGAGACACGGAAAGACTGCATAACATCACGTATGCATGATCAATGTATTCCATTCATCCGCACAGAGAGAGCGAGAGAGACCGGAGACGGGCAGATCACACACACAGTGGTGGAAGCTCATTTGTGTTCCTTTTTCATGGCTTTTTCTCTTTCTCTGTGTGTGTCTGTCAGAGGCAGAGACGCTCCGGCTACTGAGGTGTACGCTAGCTTATAGCGTGAAGGCAGAGCCACAAAGCGAGAGCATTAAGAGGCTATTAAAGCGGCGAGTTTCGCGGCGCCGAGTTGTGTAATCATTTCGCCGTCGTTTGCGGCGCGACGCAAACGATCTTAACGATCGGACTCTCTGGCGAAACCACGGCGGATGAGCGCTTAAAAACCAAAGAATAAAAGAAAGGAGAACAGAAGAACAGGAGAACGAAAGAGAACGAAAGAACAGCAGAACAAAAGAACAGAAGAATGAAAGAATGAAAGAATGAAAGAACGAAAGAACGAAAGAACGAAAGAAAAAAAGAACAGAAGAACGAAAGAACAGAAGACCAGAAGACCAGAAGAATAGAAGAAGGAAGGAAGGAAATAACAAAAGAA
>PIJE02002461.1:7500-10000 GCA_002895965.2 Coryphaenoides rupestris | reverse complement strand
CGATCTACAACGTGTCAGCACAACAACAACAACAACAACAACCACCAGTCAAAATACTGTGCTTGTTACCGTGGTGATAACTGCACGGCAAAATAAAATAAAAAAAGCTCCTGCAAAACCACGCGACAAGCGTCTCCCGTGACGACCAGAGTGTCGTCGCACGTCGTCATTGGTCACACGGTGTGGTGTACAGTACGTCAGTTCACGATCGCCCGTGATTGGCTGATTCTGTTCACGACATAGGAGAAGTTAGCGAAAGTGTTGGCAGCCTTGCTCACACCCCAGAGACAACCGCACACCCGCCCACTTCACACACACACACACACGCACGCACGCACACACGCACGCACACACGCACACACACACACACACACACACACACACACACGCACGCACGCACGCACACACACACACACACACACACACACACACACACACGCACACACACACACACACACGCACGCACGCACGCACACACGCACGCACACACACACACACACACACACACACACACACACACACACACACATACAGACCCAGGATGAGGAGACAGAGGGCGACAGCGTGGAGAGAGAGGTTGGTTGGCATGGGAACATGACACGCCTGCTCGCCACCACCCCACACACCCCTTGCCTCGCCATCGCAAGCCGTCTCACAATTGCCGTGTGACTACCGTCTAGTGACATCACAAGTGGGAATGTCCACCGAGATGTATGCTGACTAGATCAGTTTACCTGTTGGTACAGTCCACTGGGTATAGGCTGGTGGACATTCCCACTTGTGATGTCACTAGACGGTAGTCACATGGCTTGCGATGGCTCACCACACTCACCACCTGGTAGCTTAACATGTCCCCTTTAAGATTGTTACGACAGGGAGGGGAAAACAGGGACACTTCCTGCATCTGTCACACACACACACACACACACACACACACACACACACACACACACACACACACACACACACACACACAGGACACGGCGTTGGAGGGGAGAGCAGGCGGCGGCGGTGGTGGTGGTGGCGGTGGCGGTGGCGGTGGAGCCACTTAATTCAATCAAGCGTGATAGGTAATCTTCGACTCCATTACGGGGACGTTTGTCTCCGCGACACCGACACCACCTCAAGCCCCCCGCCGCCGCCGCCGCCGCCGCCACCGTGTCACAATGGCGTTACCGCGGATACAGGGGCGAGGGCGAGGCGGAGCCGTTGAGATGGAGACATTCGATTATTACACCTGAGATTAAATCTGCCGTTGATGCCAATGGTTTTTCATGCGCTTCTCGTCTTTGGCGGGGGTGGGGGTGTGGCTGGAGTGGCACAACACTGCCCCCGGTGGGATGTGGCTGTAATTGCACCCCATCCATCCATCCATCTATCTATCTCTCTATCCGGCGTTGGTCTCCAGAGGCTGGCCTATTGAAGGGGGCTTCAGCAGCAGCAGCACACAGTGGAAGCCATGTCCCCCCGCCCAACACATCTATTCGCCCAATTTCTTTATCCTCTCTCGCCGTCTCTCGCTCTGCTCTCCTCCCCATTGGGTTGTGTGACAGACACAGATGGCCGGTCGAGGGGAAAAAATCGAAGTTGTAATAAAAAAAAAAGTTCCTGTGTTTCTCCCTCTGGTACTCCCTCTGTCACCGATCATCAGCCCCTCTCGGCGTCGGCAACACGGCGAGGACGGAGGACCCGAGGCAGCAGGCGGCAGGAATGATTTTAATAGGATTTTAATCCGGAATATTCAAAAACACGAACCGTCACCGACATACCAACCGACGTCAGGAGGACCAGGATCTGAGTCAGGTCTAAATAGGGGGGGGGACACTCGCGGGGGGAAGTGAAGACAGGTGAAGACAAAAACCCAAACGTGGAATTTTTATCATCGACGCACGGTACCCCTCTCTGTCTCTAATATCAGGAATATTATCCGCGTCAAATAATGAGTTTTATTCGATAATAATAATAATAATAATAATGATGAATTGTGCGGCGTGTCCAACTGGAAACGGTAACAGGGCTCCTGCGGTGCTGGAGATGCGTTAAGCGCCGTGCGGAACGCCTTTTCATCCAGATAGAGAACGGCACCGTCGACGGCGGCGGGCCATCGCAAATTGTTTTTACGTGTGAAAATGTGTCGCGCTACGCCCTGTTCATATTTATCTCGCCGAATGTGCGTTGTGTTGTTGTTGACTTGTTGTTGTCGTTGTTGTTAAGGTGTCCTGACCTGCTGACTGACTGTGAAATAAGCATTTATTGACGCACAGCGGAGATCCATCACTTGCCTCTCTCTCTCTCTCTCTCTCTTTCTCGAGTGTGTGTGTGTGTGTGTGTGTGTGTGTGCGTGTGTGTGTGTGTGTGTGTGCGTGTGTGTGTGTGTGTGTGTGTGTGTGTGTGTGTGTGTGTGTATGTGTGTGTGTGTTATTGACAGACCGGTGATTATGTCCTTATATTCACTACATTAGTCCAGTTGCTAATGAGCATGCAGTGATGCCAAGCCAGT
>PIJE02002460.1:56481-68309 GCA_002895965.2 Coryphaenoides rupestris | reverse complement strand
AAGAGCGCTCACAAGGTATTCGCCCCCTCCGCAGTCACAGTCTAGAGAAGCCCACTATGCTAACTCAAAGCCTCTGTGAGAATGTTCTCGAAAATCAGAGGCCTGTTGAGGTTTTTGGGAGGGATAAGCGTCAGACAAAATCAAACGTTTAATTGAAGTCTCCACCATGGGAATAATTCAACGCCATTCTTGGGGAAAAATCGGACTCGTGAGAAGTAGATCTCGATGGTGATTCCCTATGAGGCGCATTAGGGGCATCTCTCGAACAACTGGATTCGGGACGATATGCAAGACCGACAGGCATACGAATTGGGGCTTGCCCCTTTTCTCGCAATGGAATTTCAAGTTTCACTCGGATAGACTAGTCGCGGTCTTATATTATGTCTTTTCGCTGGAAACTGTGAATTGGGATGGTCGCATTTTTTCAGGTCGGGCTCAGACTGCCGTCCGCTCCATTATTTGGTTAAAAGGCCCTCTTAGCTTGGCCTTCGCGCCGGCAGCCCTGGGTTCAGGTTCACAACGGCAATCACACGAGCGGTTGGATCTATACCCGTTCCTAACGCCCGTCGGAGAATAAAAGGCGAAATGAAGTAAGGGAAGGAGAGGATTCGCAGTGAGATACTTTTAATGCAGCTGATGAACGTGTGTGAAACTGAGTTCGCAAGTCACTCATTATTGGCAGCGCTGCCCGGTTGCAGCATTTACCTTTACGGGTCGGCAAACATATCCGCCTGCTCAACATTTGGCCCACGCTATCAACTTTTGCCATGTTACATCCGGGCTATACTTCCCCCCGCTCTTGCTCAATCGCCCCCTCTTCCGCTCGTCCCTCCCCGCCCCACCGGCAATATTGCTACACGGCGTCCAGATCCGCCCCCAATGTTTTTTTGGTCCCCGGGGCCGCAGCGTACTGTTTCCTCCAGGCCACCCCTTCCAAGCACCGGCGCCGCCTTGTTCCACCTGCCTTACTGGCTCTAGCCAGCGCGTGGACACGGTTGGTGGGGAGTAATCAGGCTATCGGCCATGCAATCCAAACTATGCCCCCAACCCGCGCTTCTCCCCCCGGGCCCGTCGACAGGCGCCCCCTACCATGGGACGCCCGCCCACAGTTCAGCGGCGCGGTCCCGATGTAAGTAGGCCCCACATTGCTCGCAACGCGGTGCCGCCCCCACGCCGTCAATACACCACATACCGCAGAATTGTCTTTAATCCAATTGCGATTGACTAGCTGACGATACGGAGGGGGTACATTCTATGGGGCCGCCTTTCGATGCCTATAGGAGAGAAATTCCAATATTGAACGCCGAGGCCATTTTGATTGGACGGGCCTCCTGGAAAGAACTTTATTCAAACCGGTTCGATAAGCTGTGCGGGGGCAAATCGATTGGTAGCCCGCGTGCTTATGGCGCTCACAGTAATGGGGCGGCTTGCAACTGAGATTCAGCCCTGCACGCGCGCTCGGGGCTGGCTCACGGCTATCAGTCCCATAAAACAGCCCCAGCAGATCTTTGACGCGGCCCGGCTGCGCAGCTACCTTGGCCTTGGGTCGGCCGGATTATGGTGCTCGGCTGCACCGATACGGAGGACCTTCCTGGCTACGGGGCCCTGCGCCCTTCCCTCGAGCATTGGCAGTCAGCCTCGGCATTTGAAATTGAGAAGCGGTTAGGGTGAGAACGAAGCCGCCTGCCCACCCTCTTAACGGCGGGATGGGATATCCTTTTAGTGTTGGGAGAACAGGGGTGGATCACCATCCCGTCTGGCAGGCGTGATGCTCTGACCATGAGGCTTTTGTACGGTTACCGTGTGTGAAGCTTGATGGATGTCAAGTGTGCGGGATGGATCCACGTCAGTAGCGTGCGAGGTTTTTTGCTTCCCCTCTTTCACTCCGCAACTTGCCCCTGCCAGACCCGGTGCTGACGGTTGGTGCAAAGGGCAACTATCTGGTCTATTGGCGCCGCAAGCCGCGCCCAGGGACTTCTTTCGCCCAGCCACGCATCTGACCACTCCGACCACGTGCTACCCGAGACCACGAGGAGGGGCGCCCAGGTAACATTGTCTGCGAGGCTTTCTTCGAACTCTAATTTGCATCTGTTGCAGTCGCTTTTTTTAGGTCCGCCCACTCAACTGCTTGTCCAGCTATTTTGGTAAATCAGGCTCGAGCGTCAAAGCGGTCCCTTGCCACTGGCATCTGATGAATATACAGCATCTCTGCTCAGGCGGTTGGGTTTCGTGGAGCGACGTCTTGTACGTTGGTGGTAGCCTCTGGGGGCTGGGTGGCCCACTCTCGACGTTCGAGCCATGGCTTGATTGGAGGGCTCCACAGATCTAGTCTCCACTACATGTGCCAGTGCCGCCAGAAGAAAGACACAAATGTCAAACTAGACCTCAATGGGGGATGCTTCAGTCCGCCCCTACATTGCACTGCGGGCTGCTCAGCAGTCAGCCTACTAAGGGCATTTAGGCTGAGAGAATAATCTGGCCTTAACTCTAGTTGCCCCGTCGACCCAAAGACTAACCGCAAGGTCTCGGCGACCAAGTCTAGAGCTAACTCAGCAGGGCTAGGGCTCGAGCACACACGGTTATAGGTGGTCGCACCGTACTGGTTGGTATTCGCTAAGTCAGGAACGAAGTACCGATGGTGTGGCGTTATCGTAAAATATCTTTGGGTAATCAATAGGACTGGAGAATCGCTTTGGGTCCTCTCTGCTTTGACTCTGGCTGCACCATCGGAGGAATGTGTGCCCTCCTCCACTCGTCTTCAATTCTAGCATTATGCCCACCAGGCACGTTCGCTAGGGTACCTGCTCGGCCGAATACCGAGGGCTCCTCGTGGTCGCGCAGGTCCTGCAGGGCGATCGGCCCCCGTGTGTCTGTTGGGTGGGGCGGTGCTGTTATTGGGGAAGTCAACCTAAATCCCAGTTTACGGACTCCGTGGGGGGAGGCACGACGAACTAACCATCCAACACGTTGTGCGTGTCGTGATAGCTTTGTATTTATGTGGCCCTTTGGTGTGTGAGCAACAATTGCGTTGCTAGTCCAAGATTGGAGTCGTGAGGCTTCTATTCCCTGGGGCTCACCGCCTTCCTCCATCCAGGCCACCAAGTGCCGCAGCTTGGACTCATGGTCCCGTGAGATAAGCTCTCTTCTGCGTTGGGAGTATGGAATGTTGTAACACTCGGGTTTTTTTGTTTATAAGGCACGCCCGAGGATGCCAAGGCAGTCCCGGATAGTTTGTGTGCTGTGTGTGGTGGTACGGTCGTGCACATTGTCAGAGTCGCTTCGGTCCTGGAGTTTTTCCCTGCGACGCATTTATAAGTTTCGTTCTCTCCCTCTCGGGGGGGTCCGGCCCCGCGCTCCCACTCCGCCGACCGTGGATGCGACCGGGCCGATCTGGCGTGTGATGATACGGGTCCCACCGGCCGGGTTCTTGCTTTCCCGCAAAGAACGGCGCCTCGCAGCCTTCCTTGCCACTGCTGAGTGGGCCGTTCTACCATCTGGTTGTCGGGACGATAGACGGCGCTGATTGGTCTGAGGCTGCGGGACCCTCCCCCTTCGCTCAAGGACTAAAGGTTTCAGTGCAGGCAAGATATACCGGGTTCGGCACCACTGGTTCTTCGCCGTGCCTCACATGATGAACGCCTCATCCAACTTGCTCGGCGGGCCCCGGGGGGTTAGGTGGTGTTTGCTCCGGACCCTCCCTTCGCCTGGAGGGCCGGTGGGTTGTGGTGTTTTTTCGGCACTCCCCACTTCGCTCGGCGGCGCGGTCTGTACTCGCTGGTGTTTGTTCCGGGACACCCGTCTCACCTTCGTCAGGCGGCGCCGTGGTTCGGTGGGTCTCGCTCAGGGCCCTCCCCTCCTCGGAGGGCGGTAGGGTTCGGATGGTGTCTCGCTCCGGGCCCTCCTGAGTCGGGCGCCGGTCGGTTAGGCGGTGTCTCGCTCCGGGACCCCTCCCCTCGTCGGGGCGCGGTCGGGTAGGTGGTGTCTTGCTCACGCGGCCTCTCCAACCGGGCTTTCGCCACGTTGTCTCTACGGTTTTTTCTCCTCACGTTGCTTCTGTGGTTAATGAGCCACCCACTCCGTGTTTTACGTGGCTATGCGAGGGCTACTAGCTTAGGTACGTGCTCCCTGTTCCCCGCCACTCCATCTGCTCTCCCAGTGCTTGCCTTTATGGTGCTGCGACTGCGGGAGCCAAATCGCATCCCCAGTGGCCCTGCCCTTGTATCGTGGGGGCGGGCCAAAAGTGTTAGCCAGTTCTGATGCGCCCCTCTCTCTTTCTTGCGCTGGCCGGCCCGTCTGGGTGCGTTGCTTTTCCCCTTCCGTGCGCTCTAATCTTCTGTATCACGGGGGTCAGGTCGGCCGCCTTTTCCCTGTCGCGTTCGCCTCCCGACGTCTGGTCTGTTGTCTCTTTGCATCCTATATGTCTAGTCTGTCTTTGTCTGTCTGTCTCCCTTCTGTATGTGTGTTGCGGAACCTGCTGTATGGTGCGTGCCATGCATGTGTTGCTGTTGTGTGCATGTGTGTGTGACCGTACGTGTGTGTGACCCGAATCCGCATGCACTTGAGTGTGGTGTGCGCGCTATATCATGTGTGTGCAGTGTGTGTGTGTGTGTGTGTGTGTGGGTGATGTGTGGTCGTGTGTTGTGTGTGGTGGTGTGTGTGTGTGTGTGTGGTTGTGTGTGTGTGTGTCGTGTATGCGTTCCATGCAAGGAATTGTCGGTCGCGTGCACCAGGATTCTCTCCGGGTGAACGGCCCCGGCTTCTCTCAGGTTGTCAATGGAATCAAGTGTTATATACCTAATCTGCTGCCATCAGACAATTATGGGGAGAGCGGGGGGGAGCGGAGCAGAGGCGAGAGGGAGAGGAGGGAGGGAGAGAGAAGGAGAAGGGTGGAGAGCGGCGGAGAGAGGGAGGGAAGGGAGAGAGGGAGGAGGGTGAGGAGAGGGAAGAGAGGGAGAGACACAGAGAGACAGGACTTAAGAGAGAGGGGGCGGAGAGGGAGTGAGTATACTATAATGGATCTTTTCTCCAGATTCAGCAAAAATATATATGATGGATGCGATTGAGCGATGGGAGAGCTAGGTGCGATTACTTTCTTTCTTTTTTCTCTTTTCTCGCGGTTTATTAGTATTGGGTGGAAAAGAGAGAGAGGGAGAGAGAGAGTAGGAGAGAGAAGAGAGAGAGGAGGTAGCGAGGGGGAGGAGAGAGAAGCAGCGATAGGAGAGGACCGGAGCGGGGGCAAGGATGGATAAACCAGAAAAAAACCAGCGGATCTAAACGGGCGGACTTTAGTAGGAGATCCAGGGTCGCAGATCCTCTCTTCTGTCTCTCTCATCCTAGTCTCTTCTCTGTGTATGGTTTACATAGATCAGTGGTCGCCATCCCATACATCTCCCCTGTTGTCAGAAGAGCCTCCCCGAACACGACACTCTCCATCTACTCTCTCCTCATTATATTCTAAATCTCATCTCTCTCTCTGGCTCACCGCTCTGTAAGCTGCTCAACCTGTCTCTCTTCTACTTCTCTCAGTGTCTTTTATCTATAGATCACTCTCATAGGTTTGCTTCATTCATCTAGCTACTACTCCTGGTCTAGTTACTCTCTACACTCTCATCATCGTCAACTTCTCCGGCCACAGGAGTTCTATGTCGTCTCTTCATCTCGTCCAGACGAACCTGGACCGTCGGCAGGGAGGGAGGACCTATCGGTTGGCGACGCATGGCACCTAATTATAAACCACACTTGGGAACGGACCAGATCAGACACGCCCGACCCGGGGAGCCAGAGTAGACGCTGGCTTGGCTTTGGCTGCTGGCTGGCGACTGGCGGTGGGGGGGAACTCTGCTGCTGACGTAGGCTTCGTGTTGTGAGACGAGCGGAGTCCTGGGTTCCAGGTTCCAGACCCGTGTTTGGCCGGCGTTCCTGTTTTCTGGGGGAGGTTTTTTCGGTCTGAAAATTCAAATTCTTGCAACCGCAACTTTCTCTAACACGGCTGTCCTGTCTCACATCTGCTCCCTTCTGCACGTTGTTTTAATCCAATCAACATCTGCAGCCGGTAATATCGGTCGCGTCCCAGTGGATGTGGATGCGCATCGCATCACACGACGTGATTAGTGGTCGTTGACTCGTGGCAATGAATCATTCATCAGTCATCATCACCACTGGCAAACCAGTCTGTTTATATGGACTGTATCTACAGGACCGTTGTGAAACCTTGAAAGAATAAGTTGTCTTGAAAAGTGGCAAAACTTATCATCAATGTGTAGTTCATAAGACATCCATCTCCCGACTTCATCTGCATATCCGGTGACCCTCAAGTAGGGATCTGACCCCTGGGGTTAGAAAACGCCAGACTACAGGCTGTATTACAGGCTGAGGGAGGTGTAGGAGGTGGTGGATGTGGAGGAGGTGGTGGAGGTGGAGGTGGAGGAGGTGGTGGATGTGGTGGAGGTGGATGTGGTGGAGGTGGAGATGGAGATGGAGGAGGTGGAATAGGTGGAGGTGGAGGTGGAAGATGTGGAGGTGGTGGAGGTGGATGTGGTGGAGGTGGAAGAGGTGGAGGAGGTGGAGGAGGTGGTGGAGGTTGTAGAGGTGGTGGAGGTGGAGGATGTTGTGGAGGTGGTGGAAGTGGAGGAGGTGGAAGAGGTGGAGGAGGAGGAGGTAGTGGAGGTGGACGTGGAGGAGGAGGTGGAGGAGGTGGAAGAGGTGGAGGAGGAGGAGGTGGTGGATGTGGACGTGGAGGTGGAGGTGGTGGAGGTTATTGTTGTGTGGTGATATGGGGGTTGGGCTATGTTGAGTTTCCTGGGTCTTAAAGGGTGTGTGGCCATGAAGTGGTTTAATTATTTATTCTTGGTGGACTTTATTTTTCAGACTTTATTAGATTTAGCCCGTCAGCCTCTGTGTACTCAGTCACACCTGCTGCCCCCTAATAGCACTTCCTTCAGCCGCGGCGAGCAGCGACGCTAAGACACAAACCACATCGTCAGAACATCCACATACGTGTGGCTTTTCACGCCAGAAATATTGTGATATCAGATTTTTTTCGTCGCGTTTTTTTTTTTATACAAAATTACCGGGTTCTAATCCCGATGCGTTCTGAGAGCCGTCTGTGCTGAAGTTGTTTGAGGAAACATGGGGCCGGTGAGCTTGGCGCGGCGCTCTGGAGGTGGTTTGGGGTTGGGAACGCTGCACTACATTTACAAAGATAACATTTGTCGAGCCAATCCACGGGCCGGGAACTAGGTGGGCTCTAGGACCATGTTGAGAGAGAAGAAAGGACGACAGGACCGGTGTTGGACACTCACCACAAAGCTACTCTCTCTCTCTCTCTCTCTCTCTCTCTCTCTCTCTCTCTCTCTCTCTCTCTCTCTCTCTCTCTCTCAATCACAGACTTCTACCAGTGTAAGGTTGTTTTGTCTGTGGCTGTGTGTGTGTATGTGTGTGTGTGTGTGTGTGTGTGTGTGTGGGCTTCTTCTCCTCTCTGTACACCACATGAACCTCCTCTGCAAACAACAACAACAACAACAACAACAACAACACAACAACAGCATACCTAGCAAGAAGGCGGGGTTACAATAGGCCCTTGATTGACCTCCACAAGAAGAAGTCGTAACTCCCCTCCCACCGAGGGGGAAACCTGGGCCCTCCAGTCAGTTCCAGTTCCAAAGTCCAGCTCCTCCCACTCCTCACCCCGCCCCGCCCCTCCCCTCCACCCTCCCCCCACCCCTGATGGTTCTCATCATGGGGCTTAAGACCAAGATGGCAGCCAGCAACGTGTGCTCCGAAACAGTAGCGGCGACGGACCGAATGAGAATAACAAGGACGGCAGACGGCATCGAGGTTGCAGGTTTTTTGTTTTGTTCGCCGGCCTCTCTGCGGTTTTTGAGTGAGCGCGGCCGCGAGTGTCGGCGAGCGTCCCCCACGTCTCCGCCGCCGCCGCCGCCGCCGCCGCCGCCGCCGGGAACACCGCGAGGAGACAGAGAGACGCGCCCGCCGTTTACTCAGCAAAGCCAGCGGCTCGGGGTGAACAAAGGAGCCTATAGAAACACCTGGGCTGCCAGCCTCTGCTTAAGATCTTTCCCTCCTTTTCGCCCGTTTTTTTTTTCCCTCTCCTATATATGAGCGGCGAGAGAAGCGAAACACACACACACACACACACACACACGCACACACACACACACACACACACACACACGCCACACACACACACACACACACACACACACACACACACACAAGCCACGCAATTACTCCTGAGCGGCCCAGAACAGAGACGCTTGTCTTGAACGGCCTCCAAACAGTGGGAGATTATAAAGCCGAGGTAATATTGACAAAATCCGACGGCACAATATTTGCATTATCCAATACTTTGACGTTAACGATGTGGCAAATACTGAGGGTTCGGTTTTTCACCACCGCAGCTAAACTCTAACTTATGTAAGCAGGTTTAAAGATCTGGAGGTAGCCGTCTCCAGCGTAGGAGTGAGACCACAGAACATGAACCCTGGTGGCTGGGTGGGGGGGGGTTCACCAGGAACACCAGAGAAGAGGGAGACGGAGGAGGTCTCAGAACCTCTCAGGCTCACCTTGACCAGCCCGGCCACAAGCCAAGAAGACCCCAGACCGGGAGGGGGGGGGGGGGCCGAATGGAACCCTGACTTGAACAGTTGAGCCGGACAGGACCAAGCACATAGCAGTATGACGCCTGACTATAAATAATAGAACGATAAAGACCTTTCAACGCGTCCCAAAGACACCAACTCCTGGGTGTCCTCTACTTAGGGGGGGCGGGGGGGGAAGGTGCCTCGGGACCACCTAAGTATCCTAACCATCGATGGGTGGAGACCCCTGATGTGGTGAAATAACGGTCAGAGTACAGTTGAGTACAAAATAGGCCTTATACAAATATACGGAGAGGTAGACTTAGTTGAGTTGTCCTTCCCGCCTGTGTCGGGTCTCGTCTCCTGCTGCCCGGTTGCTCTCGGCCGGTTCCTAGAACGAATCTTCCCTAAGCACCAGCCCCCCCCCCCCCCCCCCCTCCCCCCGACCGTACTGCACAGAGCTAAATTGCGGCGATTAAGAGTTATTGACCCGGAGACTATAGCAGTGTTTTTCTCATGCTAGGAGTTGACGCTCTGCTCTGTTGCTAGGGGGTGGGGGGGGGGGGGAGGAGGGGAGGGGGTGGGGGGTAGAACGAAAATCCCCTCGGAAAATTGAGAGCAGCTTTTCGAATACTCTGATCTGGTATCAATTACCTTCGCCCGCGGCGCGAACGCACAAAAGTCTAGCTTCACGTTAGCCAGCCAGCCAGCCAGCCTGTCTACTGCTTGGCTCCCCGGGTTCGGGTCGGGTCTGGTCTGGTCCGGTCCCAGAGGTGGGGGTGCCATGCGGTCGGGGCCCAGCCGAGGGTCAGGGGGTTCAGCCTCCCCCTGCTCGACGGAGGGGTGGGTCGGTTCTGGAGCGGAGAGGGAAGGAGGACTTGGAAGGAGATAGAACTCTGTGGGCCCGGAGAGAGAGAGAGAGAGAGTTAGGTAGAGAGTGAGCTAGATGAGAGTGAGCTAGACCAGAGAGTGAGCTAGAGAGTGAGATAGACAGAGAGATAGAGAGAGACAGTGAGCGAGCTACAGAGACGGTGAGCCAGAGAGAGAGAGTGAGATAAAGAGTGAGAGAGTGAGATGGAGAGTGTCTGTGTGGGGAGGGCTCTGATGCTGAGCAGACAGGGGCAGGAGGTGAGGAGCTACCAGTCTGTTGTTTAAACCGAGACAGAGAGAGAGAGAGAGAGATACAGAGAGACAGAGAGAGAGGGATCTGGATCCCCTGGATCTCCTTACTAATAGTCCGGCCCGCTGGTGTCTGGTATCCATTCCTTGGCCCCGGCTCCGGATCCTCTCCTCGCTGCATTCTCTCTTTCCTCCTCCTCCTCCTCCTCTCTCTCTCTCTCTCTCTCTCTCTCTCTCTCTCTCTCTCTCTCGACCGAGAAAAAAAGAGAAGAAAGTAATTGCGCAGCCATCGCCAGCGAACTCAGTCATGCCAGATATTTTGTTGAGACTGGAATAAGATCCAATGTTTATAGTATCTCACTCCCTCTCTCCCCCTCTCTCTATGTCTCTCTGTCTCTCTGTCTCTCCCTCTCTCCCTCTCTCTCACCCTCTCTCTCTCTCTCTCCCTCCCTCCCTCTCTCCCTCTCTCTCTCTGTCTCTCTCTCCCCCTCCCTCTCTCCTCCATATTGTCTGCATGTTGGCAGCAGAGTGTTATTATAAACACTTGGATTCATTGACACCTGAGAGAAGTCGTGTCCGTCACCGGAGGAGAATCCTCTGGTGCACGCGGACCACATTCCACTGTTCTATTGGAACGCATACACACACACACACACACACACACACACACACACACACACACACACACACACACACCCCCACACACACACACACACACACACACACACACACACACGCATGCATTCAGGCACACACACACACATGCATGCACGTGCACACACACACACACACACACACACACACACACACACACACATGCATGCATGCATGCGTGCACACACATGTACGTGCACACACACATGCACACACACATGCACACATGCATTGCACGCACATACGCAGTCACGCACACACATACAGAGGTAGACAGACAGACAGACAGACAGACAGACATTAAGGTAGGAGCAGAGAGACAGACAGACGGTGTGTATGCTATCGTCTACCAGGGAACAAAATGCTTGCGACTGAGCTCCCCTGAACAGGAAGTTATATATCTCACCGGGATTTGTAAAAGGCGAACTCAACCCAGACTGTGGCCTTTGCCATCGCAATAAAGAGAGGAGTGAATTCTCATCCAGAACCTGTTTGCTTTAATACATCGATATTTTCCCTCCCCCACGATACAATTATTCAGCTGCCATTTTGATTTATTGGCTCCCTTTCATCCAGCACCATAAATGCAAGCAGCTGTAGAGCATTTTATTGCTCTTGAGGAACATTTTGTAGCACTTTACCTCGAGCATTAGCCCTCCTCCATCCTATACACTGAGGTGTTGTTCTCTAATCCATAGAATCAACTTTTAGGAGAAAACCGTAAGATTACAACGGTGCTGAAAGCCGTGTTGGAGGTGTCCCTGAGACACCACCTATTACTGCTCCTCCTAGCTATGTGCACGGGAGCGCATGCAACCCGCTCCTCCTAGTAAGTGTGGAGGGTCCTGAGCGAGACACCACCTAACCCTACCTGCTCCTCCTAGCTAAGTGTGGAATGAGCGTTCTGCTCTCCTAAAGTTGAGGTGTCCGAGCAAGACACCAGCTAACCCTACCTGCTCCTCCTAGTAAGTGTGGAGGGTGTCCTGGGCAAGAACACCACCTAACCCTACCTGCTCCTCCTCCTAGCTAAAGTGTGGAGGTGTCCCTGAGCAAGGACACCACCTAACCCTACCTGCTCCTCCTAGCTAAGTGTGGAGGTGTCCCTGAGCAAGACACCACCTAACCCTACCTGCTCCTCCTAGCTAAGTGTGGAGGTGTCCCTGAGCAAGACACCACCTAACCCTACCTGCTCCTCCTAGCTAAGTGTGGAGGTGTCCCTGAGCAAGACACCACCTAACCCTACACACCATGTGTGTAGGAACCACTCGGAGAACCATTCCTTCTGGAAGCAAACCTTGCGTTGCGTGTCCAGCGCTCCGGGTCGTCGGGGAGGAGCGCTGGACGCCCCCGCTAGAGAGAGAGAGACAGACAGACTATAAGGTGGGCGTGTTCAGAGAGAAAGTCTCCAGTCCTGAGACGTCCTGTACACACACACACACACACACACACAAAAACTAT
>PIJE02002460.1:43981-51481 GCA_002895965.2 Coryphaenoides rupestris | reverse complement strand
ACTATGGTCTGGTAGTACAGTCTACTGTCTGAGGGTATAGACTATGGTCTGGTAGTACAGTACAGTCTACTGTCTGAGGGTATAGACTATGGTCTGGTAGTACAGTCTACTGTCTGAGGGTATAGACTATGGTCTGGTAGTACAGTCTACTGTCTGAGGGTATAGACTATGGTCTGGTAGTACAGTCTACTGTCTGAGGGTATAGACTATGGTCTGGTAGTACAGTCTACTGTCTGAGGGCGTAGCTATAGTCTAGTATGGTCTATAGTCTGGGAATACATTTACAGGATGGTGCAGTCTATATGGATGCGGTCTGTAGTCTGGGCAAGTGGTCTAAAGTCTTTATATGGTCTGGTATATACAGTCTGGTCTCTAGTCCTGTACAGTTCACAGTCTGGTCTACAGTCTTGCAGTCTGGTGTACGTTTCCATGCAGACAATCGGGGCATGAACCCTGCGTGTTGGGGACTTTATCGACTGAGTTTGACGGATATATTTTATGACTTGTTATTCCCCGCTGCTCCTGAGTTTCCTGAGGCGTGTGTGCTTCGGTGATTGTCTGGATGCCTGCGATTGTACATTTGTTCTATCCTGCTTCCATTGACAGGGATGAAGGAATAGAGGCTGATTTTATCGTTCTTTTCTCTTATTGTTGCGTGCTGCCTTCCCAATTAATCTGTAAACACTTAGCTGACGGTGACTCAATCGGGGGAAACTACTATTTAGGTCTGACCGAGTGACGTTAACTAGTGTTGGAGAGGGTATTAGAGACTAATGATTCTGTGATGTGTGTACACTCACAACGATTCTTTAGCGTTGCAGTATTGGCACTTTATTCGTTGTGAATCTCGTTCATAAGTCCGGATTTTTACCTATGGCATTTTATTGGATATATGCTGTGCAGGCTATATTTAGAAAAATTTCGGATTGTTTGACAGAAACTCCAGCAGTAGATCACGGACTTGAGTCTGTAATTGCGATTGTGCGGTCTATATGGATGTGGTCTAAAGTCTTTATATGGTCTGGTATATACAGTCTGGTCTCTAGTCCTGTACAGTTCACAGTCTGGTCTACAGTCTTGCAGTCTGGTGTACGTTTCCATGCAGACAATCGGGGCATGAACCCTGCGTGTTGGGGACTTTATCGACTGAGTTTGACGGATATATTTTATGACTTGTTATTCCCCGCTGCATGTCCTGAGTTTCCTGAGCTGGGATCACCCAGAACTGGAGGAGGAGGAGGAGGAGGAGGAGGAGGAGGGCGAAGGAAACCAGCTTAGCGCTTTATCCCTTCTGCTCGCTATCCCGCAGGCTTTGGTGGACGCCCAAACCCGCTACCCTGCCATATTCTGCTCCTCTGGTAGAACTCGGTTCAAACGAGTGGTAGCCTATCGTCCTATCGGACACCTCGGGGGGAACCAGGTGAAAGGGGAACCGCTCTGCGCTGAAGTCTCCGTTGGCTGACGGCCGCTGCGGCTATCAGCGGTCCTGCCGTCTGATGTCATCGTTCAGGTCACGTTTTGTACGCGTTGCAACCCGAGAGCCGGGATGCTGTTGGTGCGTCGCTCAAACACATGACATCAGTCCAGGATTTGCTCGAGACGACGAGAGGCGCTGGAAGGCGGTCAACATTCGTGATGTTTCCACAAAGAGAGCTTTCCAGACATTGTTACAAACAACCTTTGTTTCGAGACTTTTTGAATATGGTGTCTAAAGTGTCTAAGTAAAGCTTTTCATTTAAACAATATACAGTACATACATAGATAGAGAGATAGAGAGATATATGGATATAACTAGGTAGTTCTGCAGAGATGGTGATGGTGGTTTAAAGGTTAGTTGCTGGTTGTGTTGGTTGGTATGGGTCCCATAGGAAAGGCATCTCTCTCTCTCTCTCTCTCTCTCTCTCTCTCTCTCTCTCTCTCGCTCTCTCGCTTTAATAACTCACTTCCTGTCTGAGAGGGGAAACAAACATTGACCTTTCCTCAGATGTCAGAGCGATTCCAAACATCCCGGTACAGTAGCACGGCTGGGAGGACTGAGCGAGGGGAGTGGATGTGTTGCAAGGGGCCGGGTGGTCCACCAGAACCAGTGGATGGAAACGGGCCCGCAGTAATGAAGCAGGAATTACGCAGACACTGCATGGAAATGCCAGCCCAGCAGAACCGAAGCAAATGAGCAGCAGGCTTGGCTTCTGACCCGGTGAGCGCATGGCGGCTCGCGCTGGTGCCGCTCTCCGGATGGCCCAGTTTGGGAAGGCGGATTCAGGAGGATGACTTCACTGACACACAGTGAAATGGCGTGTGTGTGTGTGTGTGTGTGTGTGTGTGTGTGTGTGTGTGTGTGTGTGTGTGTGTGTGTGTGTGTGTGTGTGTGTGTGTTAAAGAATACACTAAATTCTGGCTGGCGAGAGTCGCAGAATTAATCTTTAATTCCACGGTGGGGGGGGGTCACTCACCATGGAGGCCGTTGTGTCCGACCCCCTGCTGCGGCTGCACATGCTGGGTCTGGGTGTGGGTGCTGCGCATGTGGTAGTACTTGGGCTTCATCACGTACTGCTGGTTCTGGACCGGGTGCAGGGGGACGCGCCGGATCCTGGAGGGGCGGGGCAGGGGGAGGGGAACACAGGAACACAGGGTTTAGACCACACCTTCATAACATGTAATTAATTATTTTATATAGCACTTTCCAAAATGCTTCACAGTGATATAACACAGTAAAGGGCGGATAAAAGACAAATGAGCACAAATACAAGAAAGCCAAATCATACAATGGAATAAACAAGATTAATGAAAACCAGGCAAGTGAACGATAAGCTAAAATAATTAATGCCTCGTGCGTTTAAAAAAAATAATATCGTAAAGAGCATTTAATCGTAAGTGTGAGTAAGTGGGAGCAAGGCGTTACATAACGCAGGGTTAACCACCACCAGATGCACATGAGAGACAGAATTTAATATAAAGGCATGTATTATTTATCTTCATCAGATTTCATTCGGATTGAGTCATCTAATACGATCAGAATATTTGAATGAAGCCCTTCAGGCGAGGAAAAGAAAGATTGGAATGTTTATATGGGTGTGTGTGTGTGTGTGTGTGCATGCATTTGCGTGTGCACGCGTGTGTGTGTGTGTGTGTGTGTGTGTGTGTGTGTGGTGTGTGTGTGTGTGTGTGTGGTACCCCAGCATGTGCGTCAACATCACGCTGGTGTGTGTGTGTGTGTGTGTGTGTGTGTCCATCAGATTGCCTCTAAATGGGTTAGCGGTGAGGTCACCACAAGCCTCCATAACAAACACCTTATACTCAACACCTCATAGTATATTCTATACTCTTATATACTACCAAATATACTCGTATTATATACTATACTCTTATACTATACCGAATATACTCTGATTATATATGATACTCTTATACTATACCAAATATACTCTTATTATATTCTATACTCTTATACTATACCAAATATACTCATATTATTTAGTATACTCTGCCGCTATACCAAATATGTTATTTTCTACACCAGAACCTTTGTCTCCAACGGGCCGTCGTGTTCTCCGGCGTAACAAACAAACAGTTTTATTTCTCAGGAGAAAGCGAGGGAGACAAAGGGAGAAGGTGTTCCCCGCCAGCGGTGCGGCCCGGAGAACAGCTAACCAATGTTCTGTTGCTTTGTGTGTTTTGTGGGGGCTGATAATTCTGGCGGCCAGACAGCGATGGAGGCTCCCGCAGGCTGGAGGACAGAACTCCCTCTCACCCGCAGTTAACCGCTAACTGCTTACACCGCAGACACAGTCGACAGAGTCACAGAGTCACAGAGTCACAGTCACAGAGTCACTAGAGTCACAGTCACACAGTCAACAAGTCACGCCGTGGTCCATCAGATCGCTGTCTGTGACTCTGTGACTCCGACGGTCGTCGCTGTGAAAACGCATCGATTTCACTCCTCTCTCTCTCTCTCTCTTGTATTTGGTTGAAAAACAGAAAAGGTTTGACAAAAGACACTCAGGCCTCACAGGGTTTTACATTAGGTCCTAAATATTTGGAGTACACAGGCAGACGTCCAGTCACCCGTCTCTACTGGGAAGTATTAGGGTTTCCCAGAAACTAATCAGGCTTGCATGAGAGCTATCGCTTCTTGACAACGTAGCACAGAGCTAGCTTCAGTCTGCGCGTCCAGGACACAAGATTGCACCAGAGCGCAGCAGCAGAGTTGCAGAAATCTATTCTGAAATCTGGTGAAACAGAACTTTGTGTGCATATTTGTTGTATCATTGCGCACCGTGGAATTAAAGATTACATTTGCGTCGATATATTTTATGACTTGTTATTCCCCGCTGCATGTCCTGAGTTTCCTGAGCTGGGATCACCCAGAACTGGAGGAGGAGGAGGAGGAGGAGGAGGAGGAGGAGGGCGAAGGAAACCAGCTTAGCGCTTTATCCCTTCTGCTCGCTATCCCGCAGGCTTTGGTGGACGCCCAAACCCGCTACCCTGCCATATTCTGCTCCTCTGGTAGAACTCGGTTCAAACGAGTGGTAGCCTATCGTCCTATCGGACACCTCGGGGGGAACCAGGTGAAAGGGGAACCGCTCTGCGCTGAAGTCTCCGTTGGCTGACGGCCGCAGCGGCTATCAGCGTGTTAATCTTTAATTCCACGGTGCGCAATGATACAACAAATATGCACACAAAGTTCTGTTTACCAGATTTCAGAATAGATTTCTGCAACTCTGCCGCTGCGCTCGGTGCAATCTGTGTCCTGGACGCGCAGACTGAAGCTAGCTCTGTGCTACGTTGTCAAGAAGCGATAGCTCTCATGCAAGCCTGATTAGTTTCTGGGAAACCCTAATACTTCCCAGTAGAGACGGTGACCTGGACGTCTGCCTGTGTACTCCAAATATTTAGGACCTAATGTAAAACCCTGTGAGGCCTGAGTGTCTTTTGTCAAACCTTTTCTGTTTTTCAACCAATACAAGAGAGAGAGAGAGAGAGGAGTGAAATCGATGCGTTTTCACAGCGACGGCCGTCGGAGTCACAGAGTCACAGACAGCGATCTGATGGACCACGGCGTGACTCTGTGACTGTGTGACTGTGACTCTGTGACTCTGTGACTGTGACTCTGTGACTCTGTGACTCTGTGACTGTGTCTGCGGTGAAGCAGTTAGCGGTTACTGCGGGTGAGAGGGAGGTCTGTCTCCAGCCTGCGGGAGCCTCCATCGCTGTCTGGCCGCAGAATTATCAGCCCCACAAAACACACAAAGCAACAGAAACATTGGTTAGCTTGTCTCTCCGGGCCGCACCGCCTGGCGGGGGAACACCTTCTCCCTTTGTCTCCCTCGCTTTCTCCTGAGAAATAAAACAGTTTGTTTGTTACGCCGGAGAAACCGACGGCGTGGAGACAAAGGTTCTGGTGTAGAAAATAACATATTTGGTATAGCGGCAGAGTATACTAAATAATATGAGTATATTTGGTATAGTATAAGAGTATAGAATATAATAAGAGTATATTTGGTATAGTATAAGAGTATCATATATAATCAGAGTATATTCGGTATAGTATAAGAGTATAGTATATAATACGAGTATATTTGGTAGTATATAAGAGTATAGAATATACTATAAGGTGTTGAGTATAAGGTGTTTGTTATGGAGGCTTGTGGTGACCTCACCGCTAACCCATTTAGAGGCAATCTGATGGACACACACACACACACACACACACACACTGTCTGAGGGTATAGACTATGGTCTGGTAGTACAGTCTACTGTCTGAGGGTATAGACTATGGTCTGGTAGTACAGTCTACTGTCTGAGGGTATAGACTATGGTCTGGTAGTACAGTCTACTGTCTGAGGGTATAGACTATGGTCTGGTAGTACAGTCTACTGTCTGAGGGTATAGACTATGGTCTGGTAGTACAGTCTACTGTCTGAGGGTATAGACTATGGTCTGGTAGTACAGTCTACTGTCTGAGGGTATAGACTATGGTCTGGTAGTTACAGTCTACTGTCTGAGGGCGTAGCTATAGTCTAGTATGGTCTATAGTCTGGGAATACATTTACAGGATGGTGCGGTCTATATGGATGCGGTCTGTAGTCTGGGCGAGTGGTCAGTCTTTATATGGTCTGGTATATACAGTGTGGTCTCTAGTCCTGTACAGTTCACAGTCTGGTCTACAGTCTTACAGTCTGGTGTACGTTTCCATGCAGACAATCGGGGCATGAACCCTGCGTGTTGGGGACTTTATCGACTGAGTTTGACGGATATATTTTATGACTTGTTATTCCCCGCTGCATGTCCTGAGTTTCCTGAGCTGGGATCACCCAGAACTGGAGGAGGAGGAGGAGGAGGAGGAGGAGGAGGGCGAAGGAAACCAGCTTAGCGCTTTATCCCTTCTGCTCGCTATCCCGCAGGCTTTGGTGGACGCCCAAACCCGCTACCCTGCCATATTCTGCTCCTCTGGTAGAACTCGGTTCAAACGAGTGGTAGCCTATCGTCCTATCGGACACCTCGGGGGGAACCAGGTGAAAGGGGAACCGCTCTGCGCTGAAGTCTCCGTTGGCTGACGGCCGCTGCGGCTATCAGCGGTCCTGCCGTCTGATGTCATCGTTCAGGTCACGTTTTGTACGCGTTGCAACCCGAGAGCCGGGATGCTGTTGGTGCGTCGCTCAAACACATGACATCAGTCCAGGATTTGCTCGAGACGACGAGAGGCGCTGGAAGGCGGTCAACATTCGTGATGTTTCCACAAAGAGAGCTTTCCAGACATTGTTACAAACAACCTTTGTTTCGAGACTTTTTGAATATGGTGTCTAAAGTGTCTAAGTAAAGCTTACAGTGTCTAAGTAAAGCTTTTCATTTAAACAATATACAGTACATACATAGATAGAGAGATAGAGAGATATATGGATATAACTAGGTAGTTCTGCAGAGATGGTGATGGTGGTTTAAAGGTTAGTTGCTGGTTGTGTTGGTTGGTATGGGTCCCATAGGAAAGGCATCTCTCTCTCTCTCTCTCTCTCTCTCTCTCTCTCTCTCTCGCTCTCTCGCTTTAATAACTCACTTCCTGTCTGAGAGGGGAAACAAACATTGACCTTTCCTCAGATGTCAGAGCGATTCCAAACATCCCGGTACAGTAGCACGGCTGGGAGGACTGAGCGAGGGGAGTGGATGTGTTGCAAGGGGCCGGGTGGTCCACCAGAACCAGTGGATGGAAACGGGCCCGCAGTAATGAAGCAGGAATTACGCAGACACTGCATGGAAATGCCAGCCCAGCAGAACCGAAGCAAATGAGCAGCAGGCTTGGCTTCTGACCCGGTGAGCGCATGGCGGCTTGCGCTGGTGCCGCTCTCCGGATGGCCCAGTTTGGGAAGGCGGATTCAGGAGGATGACTTCACTGACACACAGTGAAATGGCGTGTTTGTGTGTGTGTGTGTGTGTGTGTGTGTGTGTGTGTGTGTGTGTGTGTGTGTTAATGCACACTTGCTAGTCTATCCTGTCAGTCAGAGC
>PIJE02002460.1:27500-37500 GCA_002895965.2 Coryphaenoides rupestris | reverse complement strand
CGTTTGCCCACCCAGCTCCATCCAATGAGTGAGGGGGGGAGGCGGGCGGGAGTTTCTTAACGCTCACAGCCAATGAAAGGGCTGCCTCGCGGTTTCTGAGGTGAACCGACGCGCGATGCACGGCGTCGACGCGAGAGCCGTCAGTGTGTTGATGACGACTTCAGAAGAACGACGCGTCGAGTCTACTTGAGGAACAAACACATCTGTGTAGAAGCAGCCGCCCGGAAACAGCCGACAGTTTCTGGGTCTGTTTTTAGGTCCGTTCCCAAATCCCAATTTTTACGGCCTCATCCTCGTAGTCCCAAGGCGGGAAAAAAAACTGTCTGACTGACCGCCCGCCGCCGTCCAATCGGTGGCGACCTCAAGTTTGAGTGGAACTGGGAAGCATCTGCAGGCTTCGTAAGAAGAAGAAGAAGAAGAAGAATGTTACTTTCTAAAAGTCTGTTGAGCTGCTGTCTGTCTGGAGGTCCTGAGGAAGCAGGGGTCTCACACCACACACACACACACACACACACACACACACACACACACACACACACACACACACAGCCGGGGACGCTGCACCGACAACAAGACGTCGCTCTCAGCCAATCGGATCGTCAGATGGACCCCCCGGTGGCTCGACAGAGACGAGGCGAGAGCTGTCACCATACGCAGACAGCAGAACACACAGCATGTCCGCTAACGAGCTAGCTGTGTGTGTGTGTGTGTGTGTGTGTGTGTGTGTGTGTGTGTGTGTGTGTGTGTGTGTGTGTGTGTGTGTGTGTGTGTGTGTGTGTGTCTCTGTCTGTCTCTTGTCTGTCTGTGTGCCTCTGTCTTTCTGTTTGTCTGTCTCTCTGTCTGTCTCTCTGTCTGTCTCTTGTCTGTCTGTGTGCCTCTGTCTTTCTGTTTGTCTGTCTCTCTGTCTGTCTCTATGCCTGTCTGTCTCATGGTCTGGCTGGCTCTCTATCTTTCTCTCTGTCTGTTTGTTTGTCTCTCTGACTGCCCGTCTGTCTCTCTGCCTGTCTGTCTTTCTGTTTGTCTGTCTCTCTGTCTGTCTCTCTGTCTGTTGCTCGCTCTGATTGTCTGTCCGTGTGCCTCTGTCTTTCTGTTTGTCTGTCTATCTGCCTGTCTGTCTCATGGTCTGGCTGGCTCTCTATCTTTCTGTCTGTCTCTCTGTCTGTTTGTTTGTCTCTCTGACTGCCCGTCCATCTCTCTGTCTGTCTGTCTGTCTGTCTGTTTGTCTGGCTGGCTCTCTGTCTGTGACTGTCTGTTTGTTTGTCTGTCTCTCTATCTGTATGTCTGTTTTTACTCTCTGGCTCTGTCTGTCTGGCTGTCCCGTCTGTCTGTCTCTCTCTCTGTCTCTCTGTCTGTCTGTCTCTCCATCCCCATATCTCTCTCCAGACGGCCTATCATCAGCTCCTCTTCCAGGCCTGGAGAATCCATTCCTCGTCTCCCTCCTCTCTGCTCTCGTCTCCCTCCTCCTCTCCTCTCAACACATCTTCTCAAAACATGAAACAAGATGTACTTTGTTGACACGTTGTACCGTGCAGTGGTAGGGCCCCAACATCCAGTAGGGATGGTGGTTCAGTCCCAGTAGTTCAGTGGCGAATACTAAAGTACTGTAGTAGTCGTAGTAGTAGTATCAGTAGTAGTCGCAGTAGTAGTAGGAGGAAGTACAGCTGTTATGTGGCGTCGGGGTAACAGGAGAGCAGAAGATGTTTATCACAGACCTGTTCTGTCTCTCCCGCTCAGCAGACTCCTGGAGGACTGGCGTTGATCGGCCGCAGGGAACACGATCCTCGCGCAGCTCGCTGATGCTTTTATCCGGTGTTTCGGTTCTGTTCTTTAGAGCGAAGTCACAGCGATGCAATGTTCTCTACGCTCGTCCGCCCGGCCCGCTCGTGTCTGTACTGTAACACTCCAGTGTTGTACTGCGTATATCAAAACAGTCTTCGAAATACTACTTTTCGTCTCTGTGACATTAGGTACTACAGTATTTACTATTTTGTCATTTTGCGCAGTTTTTGTTTGTTTAAGACGTCAAATATGAACATTTGCGTATGTTTTACGTACGTTTACATGAAGCCATCGGTTCCCGCCGCTTAAAACACCTTTCCCACTTGAATTACGGTCACAGGATCCGACCGCCTCTCTCACAGAGTTCCTCAGCTGCCAGGCGGTCGAGGAAATTCCCCGCTAAAGATAAATGACATAAATACATTTATATTTATACCCAGAATTATTACAGCCGCCTAAAACACTTAGCGCTGTGTCTGAGCCGTGTGTGTGAAACCTTGTGGGTATCTATATCTCATATCCCTGGTGTAGCAACAACAACAAACACACACGCGTGTTGACGTTGTATGTCTTTTAGCGGACCCTGCGTCGCGTTTATCCCGACGGGCCCTCACCGCCATCTTTTCCCCCCGACTGAACCCTGGAGGTAAATATTGAGCCATGTGGGAGCCGGTAGCGCCGCGGGTTTCTCCGCCTCGATAAACAGAGCTACTGGTTACTGGCTTGCTGGCTACTGGCTACTGGCTGCTGGCCTACTGGCTACTGGCTGCTGGCTACTGGTACTGGCTACTGGCTGCTGGCTACTGGCTGCTGGCTACTGGCTACTGGCTACTGGCTACTGGCTACTGGCTGCTGGCTGCCGGCGCGGCTCCCGGGGCGTTCCTCACCCGCCCTCCGTGTCCGTCGGCCTGCCGCTCGTACCCAAACCCTCAGGGCTCCGAAGCTCGTGATGACGGGACCGCCGGCGGCTCTTTGATACGAGGCTCGAACCCGGTGTGGTGCGGTGCGGTGCGGTGTTGTGTTGTGTTGTGTTGTGTTGTGTTGTGTGGTGTTGTGTTGTGTTTGTGTTGTGTGGTGTTGGTTGTGTGTGTTGTGTGTGTGTGTGTTGTGTTTGTGTTGTTTGGTTGTGTTGTTGTGTTGTGTTGTGTGTGTTGTGTGTTGTGTTGTGTGTGTGTGTGTGTGTGTGTTGTGTGTGTGTGTGTGTTTGTGTGTGTTGTGTTGTGTGTTGTGTTGGTGTGTTGTGTGTTGTGTTGTGTTGTGTGTTGTGTTGTGTTGTGTTGTGTTGTGTTGTGTTGTGTTGTGTTGTGTTGTGTTGTGTTGTGTTGTGTTGTGTTGTGTTGTGTTGTGTGTGTGGTGTTGTGTTGTGTTGTGTTGTGTTGTGTGTGTGTGGTGTGTGTTGTGTTGTGTGTGTGTTGTGTGTGTGTTGTGTGTGTTGTGTGTGTGTGTGTGTGGTGTTGTGTTGTGTTGTGTTGTGTGTTGTGTTGTGTTGTGTTGTGTTGTGTTGTGTGTGTTGTGTTGTGTTGTGTTGTGTTGTGTTGTGTTGTGTTGTGTTGTGTTGTGTTGTGTTGTGTTGTGTTGTGGTTGTGTTGTGTTGTGTTGTGTTGTGTTGTGGTTGTGTTGTGTTGTGTTGGTGTGTGTGTGTGTGTGTTGTGTTGTGTTGTGTTTGTTGTGTTGTGTTGTGTTGTTGTTGTGTTGTGTTGTGTTGTGTTGTGCGTGCGTTGTGTTGTGTGTGTGTGTGGTTGTTGTGTTGTGTGGTGCGGTGCCCGCCTGCTGGAATTATGAAGGAGGCCCCCATGACAGAATTCCCTGCTACGAGAGTGCAGTCAGAGAGGGCCGGCGGTCGGCTGAGTCAACAGCGTTATGTCCTCGTAAACAGGACAGTACATAGGTTACCCGGCCGGGGAAGACGACGCTAGTGTTTCCTTGGCTCCGGCTGGCTCTGGCTCGGCTCTGGCTCTGGCTCCGGCTCTGGCTCCGGCCCTGATCTGGCTCCGGCCTCCGGCTTCCAGCCGGTGGCGTGGTGGTGGTGGTGGTGGTGGGTTTTTGGTTGGTGAGGTAGTGGGAGCTCGTCAGGTCTGGTTTCTTCTCCCGTGGTGTGACTTACTTCACCCTCAAAAGCCGTCGGAGCTGTGGATCTCTGTGTGGGCACAGGGAAAATAAAGTTTGGGATCCCTTCCCTCTGTCTCCCCTCCCCCCTCTCTCCTCCCTCTTCCTCCTCTGATGTCCTGAGGTGCCGACAACTTTTGGGATCATTCGTTGGAAGAAGTTCACCAGGGAAATGGTGTGGGAGTAAAAGAGAAAACCTTTGACTTAAGGAAAGAAAACAAGAAGATAGTTGATGTCTTAGCGTTTGGCAGGAGCCCGGCATGGCACCGCGATACGCCGCTGAGCCGGCATCTGTGGGTCCGCTGCCCTCTGGAGGGACACCTGGAGCCCATCCCAGAGTTGTGTTTGCCGAACTCCTTTTTCCGTTCGCGATCCTCCTCCAGATTTCCTGAGCCTGCAGACGAACACAGACACACACACACACACACACACACACACACACACACACACACACACACACACACACACACACAGACACAGACAGAAGGGAAGGGGTTCAGTCAGAATACAGAACCTCGGGTTGGAAGAGGCACCGCAGGACCTTTTTTGAAAAACGCCAAAAGGTGCCGAAATCCCACCGCTGGTCCACCGATGGATCGACGGCTCGTTAACGTCTACCTCTTCCTCTCCCTCTCGCTCCCGCTGCCCCTCGCCATCGCCACCCCGGCGTCGCCCGCAGTGAGCAACCACACGGGCCGCATCAAGGTGGTGTTCACGCCCACCATCTGCAAGGTGACCTGCATGGGCAAGCGATGCCACAACAACTGCGAGCTGGGCAACACCACCACCATCATCAGCGAGAACGGATACGCCACTGGCACCGCACCCAACTTCAGAGTAGGTGAGTAGGTGTCTTACTATTTACTATATACTGTAATATACTGTGCAGTGTACTTCTATACCAAATACTCCTTTTTTCATTGAGTCCCTTCAGCGGCCGCTTTAATCCACAGGGGCCGACAGTGGATTGGTTCAGATACGTCGTTGAGCGGCTGGTTGGGGTTTAAAGATGCAGCTTTACAGACACAGTTGACCAACAGCTTGAACCTTTATGTTATCTTCTTTAACACCACAATACGAGCTAAGCTGAGATCTAAGCTGGCCCAGCTTCAGTTGTAATGTCAATATTTGCATCCACAGTCCACATCCTAGTGGATCCGTCCTTGAACACTCTAGTATAAAGTCTGGACATTGGGGATTCGAACCCAGGACCTTTCGGCTGGGAGTCAAGCACCCTGTAACCTACAAGCTACACCCTCCTGCTGCCGCTGTGTCTTCACTTTATCATCTCGATCTTCTCGATCTTCAACCCGTCTGCGAGGACCAGACGCTCTCGCTCGGCTTGTTGATCTAATGCTCCGCACTCGAGTGTCGAGGTCGACTTCCTTGATGGATCATTAATTTACGTGAGGAAGAACAAGCTAGTCCCACGCTAACGCTAACGCTAACGCTCATGTCTCGTTTTAAAATCACGTCAAGTTGTTTTTCGAGGAGCGTTTCACTGTTGTTTAGCTTTCGGAGAAAGGGAATGAAGAACTGAAGCAGCAGCAACAAGATTCAAGATTCAAGATTCAAGATTCAAGATTCAAGATTCAAGATTCAAGATTCAAGATTCAAGATTCAAGATCCTTTATTTGCCATATGGAACAAATACAATGGAATGCTTACTCCCCATTCACCCATCTAGTAACACTTCTAAACAACAATTCTAAACAATAAGTAAAAGTGAGTACATAATAAGTACAGTACATTGACTCGTACAGTGCTGGAGTCGGTGTCGGACGGTGTGAACAGTCAACAGTCAGTGGCCCCCGGTAGACGGATTCTGAGTGCACACACTTTAACGGCACACTGGACTTAAGTGTACACTTTCACGGTACACTTTCGCGGCAGCTCCACGGCGGGGGGATCGGAACGAGGAGGAGGAGGACGAGGAGGAGGCGGAGGAGGAGGAGGCGGGGAGGCGCGGTGCAGCGTTTACGTGGGTGTTCCCTAATGCCTCGCGCAGACGCTGGCCCGGCCAGAGGCAGACGGGGCTCTCAGGGCTGCCTCACTCCATAAAAGGAGTCTCGCCGCGTCTCTGACTCCCTCTCTGACATACAGTACGTACGCACGGGGGCCGCGGCCGGCCGAGCGCAGAGCAGGAATTCCTGTCTGACTCAGCAGAACACTTCGGGACGACCGGGTAACCGCCAGAATAACAGGACCCAGTCGTGGGTCTGTTTAAAACCCCCCGGAGCAGCCGCCCCCCCCCTGCAGAACCCTCTCCTCCACCCCGGGAGTTCAGCTCTCTCTTGGGGGGGCGGTGGGGAGCGTCATCAGGGGGTCTTGTATACAAAGAATTAAATGTGCATTAGTATGTTTGTTTGGAAGCGCTGACTCTGAGGAGAGGAACTGAAGTTCTCTCAGGCAATGCTGCCTTAAAACCATGGGCAAAAATATACGAAATACAATATACAATCACACAGATGAAGAGCCACGGATGCATAATGTGTGGTGATGAAGCCTATATTTATCTATTCGTGTCGTATCTAATATTTTTAATACGTATATATTATGTGTTTAGTGTCCCGAGCTGAAAGCGGGGTTTATGCCATAAACAGAACCTTACTCTGCCAGCACAATGAAAAAGCGCTCGGTGTCCTTGGAAGTCTTAAGTAGCAGTGTGGCTACAGTACGGTACAGTACAGTACAGTACAGCCACGACGCTGCCACGACAAGCGTCTGGCAGCCGAGGCGTATGTTTTACTGTGCGCTTTTATTTTGAAGTTTCCCCCCCCCCCCGCACCCCCCCCGCCCGCCCCCCGAATAGAGGCTGCTGTTGTCATCAGCCCACGGAGGTCATGTGACCGTCTGGGGTACCTGGCATGCGCTTCCACTCCGTCTACCTGTCGAGGCGTGTCCACCATGTCCTTGAATGTCTCTCCCTCTCCCTCGCTCTCGTCTTCAAATTATCTCCCTTACACTCTCTCTAACACTCTCTCTCTCTCTCTCTCTCTCTCTCTCACACAACACACACACACACACATACTCACTCACTCACTCACTCACACTCTCTCTCTCTCTCTCTCTCACACACACACACACACACACATACTCACTCACTCACTCACTCACACTCTCTATCTCTCTCTCTCTCTCTCTCTCTCTCCTACGTCCTCCTCTCTCACACACACGCACACACACTCTCTCTTTCTCGCTCTCATCTTTCAACCCTCCCTCCCTCTCTTACCCTCTTTCTGCCTCTCTTTATGAATTCAATCATTTCTCAGATGAACTCTCTCCCCCCTCTGTTCTTCCCTTCCACCTCCTCCCCTTCAGTACCTCTCTCCCTCCCTCCCTCCCTCCATCGCTCGCTTGCTCTCTCCCTCCCTCCCTCCCTCCCTCTCCTTCTCTTTCTCCTTCCCTCCTACCCTCTCCCTCCCTCCATCCCTCCCTCCCTCTCTCTCCCTCTCTCTCTCTCTCCCTCCCTCATCCCCTCCCTCCCTCATCCCCTCCCTCCCTCTCTCCCTCCCTCCCTCCCTCCCTCTCTCCCTCCCTCTCTCCTTCTCTCCCTCTCCCTCTCTTCCTCCTCCTCCCCTCCCTCCCTCTCTCTCTCCCTCCCTCCTTCCCTCCCTCTCTCCCTCCTACCCTCATCCCTCCCTCCCTCTCTCCCTCCCCTCCCTCTCTCCCTCCCTCTCTCTCTCCCTCCCTCCTCCCTCCCTCCTACCCTCTCCCTCCCTCGCTCTCTCCCTCCCTCCCTCATCCCCTCCCTCCCTCATCCCCTCCCTCCCTCCCTCCCTCCCTCCCTCCCTCGCTCTCTCCCTCCCCTCATCCCCATCCCTCCCTCCCTCCATCCCTCTCTCTCTCCCTCTCCCCCCCTCCCTCCCTCCCTCCCTCCCTGGCGTCTGAGGAAGTGTGTGTTTATGTATTAGATGAGATAACATGACACTATAAACACTTGATGGAATGCATCTCGTAGTCGTAGTGCTCCTGTGTGTCCTGACTGTTGTGTGTCTTCATGCGTTTGGTCCAAATATGGAGCAGAACCCGACACAGATTGTGGTCACGGAGTTGACGTTAAGAACGGCAGAAACTGGAGAAGTAGAAGGCGGTAGAAGCAGTCGGAAAGGGCGGGAAACCCACTTCCACGCTGTTTTACGAGCTGGCTGTGGACCGGCTGCCCCTGCGCTCCACACACACACACGCACACACACACACACACACACACACACACACACACACACACACACACACACAACACACACACACACACACACACACACACACTCTGCCCAAGTCGGCCAAGCGGAACGTTTTTTTTTTTTGTCTGTCCCACTCCAGACTACTTCACTTTTTTGTGCTCGTCTTATTTTTCTCCTCTCGTTGTCTGGCTACTAACTGAGTCCAGCTCTATAAAGTGCTCCATAAGTAGGGGAATGCGGACATGACCAATCACAGCTCCTGCTGTGGACATAACCAATCACAGCTCCTCTCCCACAACTAGCTTACCAGTGGTAATGATTCACTTCCTCGTCCTCATGAGTCACCCTTGAAACATCTACTAGTCAGAAGATATTTGACGTGGGACTCTGCATGGTCCTAATGCCCAACCCCACCTCCATCCCTCCAAGCTCCCCTCAGACCACACTAAACCGGCCTTCCACCTCTCACCTCCTGGTGATGTGTCATGTTCACTTCCTGTCTCCTACTGGAGTGAGGACAGACAGGAAAGGGTTCCGTTGAAGGACAGCGGGGATGACATGGAGCAGGCCTGCTCACGGTTTATTGCGTACGCGTGAGATGAGGATGAAGAATGTTTGGTCGGCACGGCAGAGCAGATGACCAATGCTAGCTCTCTTGAGTGTGTGTGTGTGTGTGTGTGTGTGTGTGTGTGTGTGTGTGTGTGTGTGTGCTGATGTCTGGTTTAACCCTGGTGTGCCTTGATTAGCCAATGAATCACAGGACATGTGTGCAGCCCGCCCAGCCCAACCCCAGGCTCCGACTGGGGGACCAGGTGAGGTCTGGTTTAAACCAGCCACCAACCACACACACTCCACACAGTCATGTGGTCACTCCTCGGCGCACCACAGGCAGCTGGTTTACGGTCGAACAGCCAGCGGGGTACGGTGGGATGGAAATGTGGCTTCAATTAGTGGCCACACCTGGCCCCACCGAGGAGAAGGAGGCGGTGGTAGGGTGATGGAGGAGGTGGTGGGGTGGTGGAGGTGGAGATGTTGGGATATGGATGGAGCTGGTGGTGGTGGGTGGATAGAGGTTATGGTGGTGGTGTCTGGTTGGGGGGGGGGGGGGGGGGGGGGTGGACGTGGTGGTGGGGGACTCGAGTTGTGGTAATGGTGGGTGGAGGAAGTGGTGGTGGTGATGGTGGTGGTGTCGTGGAGGTGGAAGTGCAGCGAAAGTGGCGTCATTCGGCAGGCTGGTTCCCATTTGCCACCTGTCGACCCAGTTGGTTATTTTAACGTCTCGCTGAGCGTAAAATGGCTTTGTCCCAGCCTGAGGAGGTTCCCCTTCATCTCCACGCGTGTTGAGATGATGATGAATGATGATGATGATGATGATGATGATGATGGAGATGGACCAGGAGAGAGTTAGCATAGCTGGGCGGTGAGGTCGGGCTGACATATGTTTGGTTCTTTAAGCGGGTTGCAGAAATTGAGCGAGAGGAGAAAATAGAAAGAAAGAAAATGTACATTTATGTAAAGATAAAGACGGAGAGAGAGACGGAGAGAGAGAGAGAGAGAGAGAGAGAGAGAGAGAGGGAAAGAACGGAAGAAGCAGAATTAGAGGACCAGCGAGAGATGAAACGGAGGAGGAGAGCGGGGCGGGAAGCTGAGGGCTGGACGAGGCGAGGAGCTCGGTGCTCAGCGGATCAGAGACGTGTGCCTCCGGCTGTGTTATTGTCGCCATAATGAGCGGGTTGTGGTTCGGGATGGATTGATTGTCTCTGTTATTATGTGTCACCACTACAAATCCTCAGAGAAGCCGGGCTCTTTGCCGGAGGGCACGACATCACCAGAGTCAACAAAAGGCTGTGGCTTCAATGACCAGTGTGGCTGGCGATGCACCAACGACGCCTCCGCCCTCCTCCTCCGCCTTCCTCCTCCTCCTCCTCCGC
>PIJE02002460.1:17500-20000 GCA_002895965.2 Coryphaenoides rupestris | reverse complement strand
AATCTGTGTGTGTGTGTGTGTGTGTGTGTGTGTGTGTGTGCGCGCGAGAGATTGTCGATCTGTGTGTGCACACGTGAGGTTGTGAATCTGTGTGTGTGTGTGACTGTGTGTGTGTGTGTGTGTGTGTGTCAGTGCGTGTGGACATGCATATCCGTGTGTGTGTGTGTGTGTGTGTGTGTGTGTGTGTGTGTGTGTGTGTGTGTGTGTGTGTGTGTGTGTGTGTGTGCGCGTGCGAGAGATTGTCGATCTGTGTGTGCACACGTGAGGTTGTGAATCTGTGTGTGTGTGTGTGTGTGAGTGAGTGGGGGTCGTGTTACATGAACGCTCCCACAGGAAGTTCATAAGAATCTAATTTGCGGCATTGAGCTCCAGCCTGCAGGCCTTCACACACACACACACACACACACACACACACACACACACACACACACACACACACACACACACACACACACACACACACACGATCAGTATCAAAGCCACAGCCCCCCCCCCCCCTCCCCTTTCTATACATGAAAGCTGGTTGTTAGCTGAGAGCTTTAGCGTTCGCTGCTACTGTTTGTTGTGTGAAGTCCTTCCACTGAGCTACATTTCACCTCTGCTGCCTCTGCTTATGAAATATGGAATTGGATATCCATAATGATTTTCAGAACGCGTCCAGGTCCTCGTGTCTTTGAGGAAAATAATGATCGGTGTGTTTTTGAAGCGCATCAGCAAAAAAAAACCCCAACCAAAAACAAACCTTGAAGCTCTATGGAGCCATCATGGTTTTATTCTTTTGGAAAGCATGAAACCCACCTCACTTTTACCGCCTAAAATGTGCTTTTTCCCCCCCCGCTCCAAATCCCATAATATACCGCAACTTTTCTCTGTATTACTTTTCGACTTCAGCCCGGCCTTCTATAGATGCTTCTACAAAGACCTGCTATCGACCCACAGGAGACGTCGACTTCTTCTTCTTCTCTCTTCTTCTTCTTCTTCTTCTTCTTCTTCTTCTTCTTCTTCTTCTTCTTCTTCTTCTCAGAAGCCCCAGGGTTCTCCTGGGGGTCGACCCCAGGGACAGGAACAGCAGGGGGGTGCTGGGGTTAGCGCCCCCTGCAGTCCTGTCTCAGGACGTGGCCTTTGTGCACACCAACGAACATTGCCCTGTTGTGTTGGCTCCCCAGCGGTATGAGCAAGCAAGCAAGCAAGCAAGTGGACCAAATTCAGCTTGCAGGCACTTTCTCCGCCTGGTGCCACCTCGCCACCGGGCGAGCAATGAACAAAGAGAGAGAAAAGCCTCTTTAGGGGCCTTTGCCTGTCCCTCGCTGGAGCCCTCGACCGGCCAGCAGAGACTTACAGTGACTTTTACAGTCGGTACCAGGCGCTGACAGCTGGGGACCGCTGGGTTGGGTACGGAGCAGGCTCTGCGGTTTAGGAGGTGGCTTTCAGGGGTTATCCCTGTGTTGGCAATCGGTTCTTTTCCTGATGCAAACAATGGACTTTGTTTCTGATGTCTGCTCTGGAGGAGTTGAGTTGGTGTTAGTGACTTAGAAATGTATTTATCGCAAACGAGCAACTAGGTATCCCTGAGTTAAGGACTTTAGAGTTTCGAGAGCTGTTCTCCACAACGTCATCATAGCAGCTGACGGTGGTTGATGTTGTCGCCTCGCCCGGTGGAGTTTAACACTTTGAAAACTTCACGCCTGCTCTGGATTTCTTCAGCCGTCCCCAGCGGGTTCACTTCCTCAATAGGAAGGCGAGCGTTTCCTGGTTCACATCGGCGCTCTCCACTCGCCTGACAGCTTCCAGTGAAGTCTTGAGTCCCGGGGCTCGGAGCCTGGTTCAGCGCACACTGAGTGACATAGAGCACGTCTTCTCTTTGTTGTACGACGTTGGCCGGGAGATGTGTCATTTGAAGTTTGGTCAAATCACAGTTTTCACACATTTTTCACACGTAACCTCTCAGGGCTTCACAGTTCTAGGTTCAAATGGGACTCGACAGACCCATTTGATGGAGGATTTTTAATGGCTTCAGGTACAGACGCCTCGTCCAAGAACCTGTCTTGGTATTCCTGTATCCAGTTACACGGTATCTCACTGCAGTGATGTAGTAGTCTCTGTCGGATCCAGATCCCAATTCATATGATATTACAATGGTTTGAATCCGGGGATTCTGAGTACTACCTGAGTGCTTTGTGAAGCATACGCCAGATCAAAACTGATGAACGCCGGATTAGTGAGGCAGTGAATGTTAGCAGATATACCAGAATGCTTCACCTCTTGTTTAATTTTAAATATATCATAATCTAGCATTCTGAGCACGACCCGCGCGTAAAACCTTTTGGCATCCGACTTAATGGACCGGATCATTGAATGCAAAATCCTTAATAAGATAAGATAGTATTTTGTTGAATCCAGAGAGCAGAAAGTACGGGACAGCAGTTAAAACAAAACTAAAATGACTAAAAGATATATCTACACATCCACAGTAAAGCCCAAAGCACGGATTTGAAACAGA
>PIJE02002460.1:7500-12500 GCA_002895965.2 Coryphaenoides rupestris | reverse complement strand
ATGACGCTTTTAGTGTTAAGCATACATTAATATATAACCACAGAGAGGTATATGAAGAACTAAAAGCCACATTCTAAATGAAACAGATCCATTCAATGTGTTTAGATCATTGTACTCCCACCCTCCCCGCCCCCCAAAGTAAGCACCCCCAGCCAGGTCATGCATATTTTATGGAACTGAAACGGAGTGCTTACACTCTGCTGTCCCGGGCAGGTGGCTTGAAGACAGATATTGCCATTAACCCCATTAAACCTCCCTCAACAACTTGATGGATTGTCAACAATGTATTCCTGATGGGATGTTGTTTCGCACCCTCAGTACATTAATCCAGGGAGATATCAGCATTGAATGGTGTGTGTGTGGACCGCAGTAATAAACGGAATGAACTCTGAATGAACGTGAGTGGCAACTCATTTGGGAGATCATTTACACAAATTGACTTTCCTTTTACGTGGCAGACTGTTCCACAGACAGGGCGCTCGATAAGAGAACGCCCTGTTTCCTGCTGATTTTTTATTCACTTTTGGAATTGATAGAAGGCCAGCTCCTGAGGACCGGAGCGGCCGAGAAGGACAATAGGGAACAATAAGGTCCTTCAGGTACGATGGTGCGGACCCATGCAGGGTCTTGTAGGTAAGAAGTAGCACCTTAAAATCTGATCTGGCATTTATTGGGAGCCAGTGGAGGGAAGTGAGAATAGGAGTAATGTGGTCAAACTTCCTAGTTCTCGTTAGAAGTCTAGCAGCAGCGTTCTGTACGAGCTGGAGGCTTTTTGTAGTAGAGCTCGGTAGGCCAGAGAACAGTGCATTACAGTAATCCAGTCTGGATGATATAAATGCATGGATGAGTGTCTCTGCGTCCGCAGCGGATAGCATTGGTCTGATCTTGGCAATGTTTCTAAGATGAAAGAAAGCAGTTCTGGTGATACTTTTGACATGCTGATCCAAAGAGAGCGTAGGATCAAGCAGAACACCAAGACTCTCGACGCAGGAGCTTTGGGCAACAGTGGATCCCTCAAGGCAGAGGGTGACGTCATCAAGTTGTGATTGTTTCTGCTTCCGGCCGATGATAATCATCTCAGTTTTCCCCGTATTTAGCTGCAAGTAATTTTGGGACATCCATCTTTTAATTGCAGCCAGGCAGGATTCAACCTTTTGGATCTGTTGGATCTGGGGGGAGTCTTTTGATCCAATGGGAATGTAGATTTGGGTGTCGTCCGCATAGCAGTGAAAGCTACACTACACACACACACACACACACACACACACACACACACACACATACACACACATACACACACTGTATATAGTACACTGTATAGCTAGTTATATATACACACACACACACACACACACACACACACACAGTATAACTCTGTATTATGGCAACTCGGTGTGTGTGTGTGTGAGTGTGTGTGTGTGTGTGTGTGCGTGAGTGCAGGTAATCTGCCAGCAGCCTCAATGATATTTTAGGGCAGGCTTCGACAGGCCCCGCCTCCCACTAATAATGTTGATGGTAATTACCGTCACGATAACAAGGTGGGACTCTGAGGCCCCGCCCACACAGGGCCTTGGCAATAGAGCGGCCCGGTTAGGATCTCGTGGTTTTCCGTCGCGTGCTGCGGGTTCTGAGCGCCGCTGGGTTTCCAGCGCCTGTGAGCAACGTGCAACGGTTCAAGAACACAGACTAAACCAACTCATCGCTGCGCTAACGTTAGCATGGCGGCTCGATGCTAGCCTGATGCTACGCTGCCGGCATGCTGGGCGTTACCACAGCTTAGGGCTAGCCCGTGCTGGTAGCGTGCTGGGCATTAGCTTGACGCCAGGTTAGCCTGCGCTGGCAGCATGCTGAGCATTAGCGTGGCTCTCGGCTAGCCTGCGCTGCTAGCATGCTGGGCGTTAGCATGCATGCTGCATTTCAGAGTGCATGAAGCTTTGGCATGACAATCCTCCATGTTTGATTTTCTTTCCACCGACTTACACTTAAAAACCTTGTGACGGTTTCACTGGTTATATTCACTGAAATGTTGTTGACACGATATGGAAATATAGTAGCTGTGGTTGTCTGTCACTTTGAATTCATATGCATTAATCTATATATGTGGATGTATATATACACTGAATATATATATTACCAGTGTGTTATTTTAGCAATGTACATACTTGCCAACTTCCAGACCTCAGAAATATGGAGGATTTTCCAAACCAAAGTGGGCGTATGAAAACTAAATAACATGGCAAGCAGCAGGCTACTGGCACAGCCTTCATGAGGTCACTTCAATCAGAAGAGTGCAGCTAGCCAATCACAGCGTGACCACAAGATACCCAGGATCACGGCTGACCTCTGGCCTCTCGAAGCGTTGTGGGCTGACGAGTGGCCAACCACCACAATGTCTGCAGAACGAAGGATCGGACAGAACAGAGCAAGTGAGCTGGGGCGTGTGTTAGACCCCCGGGCCGCTGAAAAGCCCTTCTGGAGGATTCTGGAAGGTGGACAAGTATGTGGTTAGAGATGTGGTTGTGTGTGTTGGGTTTGGGCCGTCCTGCTGGGTGGGGCTGTGTGTCCGTGGTTTCCACAGCTTCTACGGTGAAGGGGCGCTTGATTTGTCCTCCTGTCTGTTTTCTCCCCCTTTCCCCATATATTTGTGCTTTCCTGTCTGTCACCTGCACTCTGGCACACCTCCTACCTGCTCCTCCTCCTCCTCCTCCTCCTCCTGCTCCTCCTCTTCCTCTTCCTCCTCTTCCTCCTCCTCCTCCTGCCTCTGCTCCTCTTCCTCGTCCTCCTCCACCACTCCTACCTCCACCTCTTCCACCTGCCTCTGTAGCCTACACAGCCGTCCTGGAGGAGAAAGGGGCATGCTTCCGTGTGGTCACCACCGGGAGGCAGTGTTTGCACCCGGTCTCGGCTCAGCTGAGCAAACAGCTGTGCTGCTGCAGCGTGGGCAAGGCCTGGGGTTCGCGATGTGACCCCTGCCCCCTCCCCGGAACAGGTAAGGGTCCCCGCTGGCTCCACGTCCACCCGAGGTCCCACTGTAGCGGAGATGAACTGTTCGTAAGTATACGGGCATAAAGGATCGTCGACGCAAAGACTGGCCACCGAAAGCGAGGGCCGACGTCAAAGAAGTCCTCTTCCTATATCACCTCCCCGCCCCTCGCACACACTTCCTGTCTGCATGTGGTCCCCTGCTTTGCTAGTCCAGTAGTTGCTTTTAGACGCATTGTTAGTCGCTGCACCACAACAACAACAACAGCAACCACCTTCATCCACAATGGGGTTCTGTGTCTTCGTGTATCTTGGTTCTGGGCTCCTTTTGGGTTTCAGTCTTTCTTAATTTCCTCCTCCTTTGAATTGACCACGATAGCCAGCAGCTCCGTGCGGCAACAAAGAGTTAGTGTTTTTTGCGCCGTGTGTTTCTCATGGCGCACCTCGGTAACCGGGGTCCTTCCGTCAAGCCGACCGCATCGAGTGTTGGAACGCGGCCTCGCCTCGTCTCTCTCTCGCTGGGCCCGAGCACTCAAGGACTCTTTGGCCCCGGATTCTGAATGGAAATGTAACGAAATAAACCAAACATCCACTGGATCTACCGGTTCAGGTTGTATGGGTGACCAGTAGCTCTGGCCAAAGTGGCAGCGTAAAAGCCAATATGACACATTTACACTGAACTCGCTCGCCATTGAGAAGGGACCAGAAATGTGACCGCGACGTTCATGACTAAGCTTCCAAGATGAGGAGCCTGTTTTTCTCTTTCGTCGTGGTAAAGCAGTCAGTAGTTACAGACAGATGTTAGAAGCGTTGTGCGTTGACTCCCCAGTCTGCATTTATCATCAAGAAACCTCCTTTTGCTGTCGCACACTTACGGGGAATTTCAGCTAAAAAGACTTTTTCTCGGGTGCTTAACAGGGCAATGTATATCCTGACCACTTTTTATGAAAGACCTACATCTCTATTCGTCAAAGCTGAAGCCACTACCATACAGAGTGCCCTATAACGTTAAGAAGAAGTCCTTTATCTTCTCGTCTGGTCTTCTCTCATCTCTGTCGTATTGCAGCCAAGTTCAAAGACATATGTCCCGGTGGGATGGGCTACACCGTGCTGCCCAAGCCGCCCATCATCAAGCCCATCGTCACCTACCAGGAACCTGCGGTCACGCCCCCCCCACGCCCCCTTCCCACACTGGAGAAACCAGTGGCGGCCTTCGGGAAAACAGATGACCCCATACCAGGTGAGGCTGAACCGTAGTCTAGTAGAGGTACAACTCGTGGAAAAGGTACAATAGCCTACATGGTGTTCTAAAGAGGAGTGTGCAAGATGGATGAATTAGATCGCTGTTAATGTTCGTTAATACTTCTGAGATTTCCTCAGATTCGCTAGAAGGAACAATAGGTTTCATCAAACTTGCAGCCGGGCCCGTGGCGGCCCGAGTTCCCCCGACCACTCCTCAATTCACCGCAACGGAGAACATCTGCGCAATTCTAATCTAAATGGAGAAAAAAAAGCCTCGGCCAAAAGCGTTGACGAGACAGGATGAATAGTGTTTCCTGGGTGTGTCGGCGTCGGACTGAGCTGAATGTAAATGGGGACGTCGCTGCCGCGTCTGTGGCCTCGCGTCGGAGGTGAATACTCAAACACCCGTGTGATTAAAGGGTAGCTGGCGGCGGTGGTCCGACTAACGACCTCTGTTGCTCTTTGTTCCCACGGTGATTAATGAATGACACCGCGTCCGCCTGCTGATAACGAAGGAGGAATCTGCGTCTCACCAAAATCCTCTTGAGTTATTCCACCCACCCCTGTTGTACTTGGCTGGAGAGACGAGGCTGTTCGTGTCACTTCATGTTCATCCATTTATTCATTCCTCCATATCATTATGTCCCAGTAAACGGGGCATTAGCAAGGCTCATAGTGGTCCTAGTCCTACGACACACCTGTGCACCACACGACCCTCGGCACAGGAAATACCAAAGTGCACAACTCGTGGGGAGTAGTGGTTTGTGTGTGTGTGT
>PIJE02002459.1:58087-68312 GCA_002895965.2 Coryphaenoides rupestris | reverse complement strand
TGCAAATCCTGAGTGGGTTTCGGGAAATATTTGCAGTTCATTAAGCACGGCTAACGTGGCTTAGCGGCGTGCTTTGGATTAACGCTTTGTCGAGAGACAGCGTTCTTTTGTTTTGACTTCTTCTCGTTGCCGTCTGGAGATAAGAGAGAGAAGGGCCGGCCGCTAATCTCGCCGCACAGCACAAATGACGCGGTCCGCTAAGACACAGCAGTCACGGCGATACAATACCTCGCCCGGGGTTCACATCAGGAACGAACTGACCCAGGGTCAGCGCGTGTAAAGACATGGAGGTGAGGTCAGGGGGGGCGGGGGGGGGGTCTGGATAATCTCCTCATTCCACGCCGGGAGACACGGATCGCGGGGAGCCGAGGCCGAGGCTTCCCAGACGAGAGACGCCAGCGCAGGCAACCGGACGCGGAACACACTTTGAGTCTCGTCAGGTTCCTGTTGAGGAGTAGAAGAAGAAAGTTGTTTCCATGGTGACGTACGTATTACATACTGACGATTTTAACACTCAGATGACAAAAACAAGTCAACATCGTGTGTTATCCTGAATAAAAAAACACAGGAGGTATGACGGATAACGTGATCATGAGATTCTTGATAATCGGTGTTACTAATTACACATCGGTGGTGACGAGTGTTGACTCATCAATCAATACAAACAAACAAACAAACCTCACAAACAAACGGCAAAACTCAATTCTTCATATCAGAGTTATTCACTTCCTCATTTGACACATTTATCAAGAAGCAACAAGCAGTTCCATGCGGTAAAGGAGTAGATGGATCTGGATGTAGAACCTTCTCTCGCTGCTCTGTCGGCATATCCCAGAGTTTAGTTTGTTGGTATGTGGGGGTCGGGGTGGGGGGGGGGGGGGGGTCGGCTTACCAAAAAGCAAACATTGTGTAAAGTGGGGCCTGTAATTCAGCGACACCCGGGGGTCAGGCATAACTCCTGTGATGATAGCATGATTGCAGGGTTGATGAACAACGCCGTCGGAGGCGTGCAGATGTTACGTTAGCTTGCGGGCATCCGAGGCCCTGCAGGACTTTTACTCCGCCTCCCTATGTTGGAGGAGGACAGCCTCCTATATACTCTAGCACCGCCCTCCCCCAATATCGTACTATACACTATACAAGGTGGAGGTCGAATTCAGGCGTCCGATTTGTCCGATCTGATCTCAGAAGACGTCTGAAGACGCATACAGACGCCTTAATGCGTCCCTTATCCCAGCAGCGACACCGCGTCTGTCTCTCCTCGAGCAAAGACAGAATCAACGTGATGTTATATGATGTTCTAATACACGTCCGTGTTGTTCCACATTAGTGCGATGGCCTCGCGAGACGTTCTGTTTCTCTTTGAGGACGTGGTTCACACTCACCCGACCTCGGATCCACACCATTCTTTAATTAGCGTCGTTATTAGCCTCTCGGACGAACGGCCTCAATCAGAGGTCATCGACAACAGAGGCAGACGGCCCAGCGGGGGATCCATCGAGGACCCGGCGTCGACCCTGTGATGGCGTTTCAACGTTTTATGATCGTGATTTTGTTCCGATGTTCCGCTGGTTATTAAGTCAAGTCTCCCTGTGGACGTTTCTCTTCACCCCCGATGTCAGTAAGCTTATTGGAGACTGTGTGTGTGTGTGTGTGTGTGTGGGTGTGTGTGTCTGTGTGTGTGTGTGTGTGTGTGTGTGTGTGTGTGTGTGTGTGTGTGTGTGTGTGTGTGTGTGTGTGTGTGTGTGTGTGTGTCTGTGTGTGTGTGTGTGTGTGTGTCTGTGTGTGTGTGTGTGTGTGTGTGTGTGTGTGTGTCTGTGTGTGTGTGTGTGTGTGTGTGCGTGTGTGTGTGTGTGTGTGTGTGTGTGTGTGTGTGTGTGTGTGTGTGTGTGTGTGTGTGTGTGTGTGTGTTGTGTGTGTGTGTGTGAGAGAGAGAGAGACACAGAGAGAATACCATTAACTTGTAAAACAAACAACATGAGGATCAAGCCAGAGTCGTGCTATCATTCGGTTTGTCTGAAGGTTCTGAGAGTTCACAGTCAACAGAACAACTTGAGAGAATAATCAATATTCTGTCTCGGCTCGTTAAAGCGTGACCCTCATCAGAGATATCGATGTGATGAGAGAGACAAGATAGCAAAACTTTTAACTATTAGCCCCCTAAAATCCACCCAAGAAACCCGATATAAATATGTAGAGGACGGCTCTTGGGTTCTGTGTTCTGTGACCACCGGGGGCCGTTAGCACATGAAGGCCGGCGACCGCGAGGTGCTCGGTAATGCGTGATGCGTCCGCCCTTTGATAATGTTCATCCGTTCACGCCTTCCATTATCATTGCAGCTGACCGACCGCATGACTGAGCTCTTCGTTAGTCAGGCTGGAATAAACTAAAGCAGACGAATAAAAGACCACCAGGTGTCTAACGTGGTGGGTGACCCAAGATAATGATGTTGTTTTGATCGTTATGAAAGTGATAAAGTGATCATATTGTCTGTTGGTAATGCACTCAGAATCACACGTCTGTTCTTATCTCAGCTATTATGATATGTTATACTGTATATATATCATATTATATGTTATACTGTATATATATCATATTATATGTTATACTGTATATATATCATATTATATGTTATACTGTATATATATCATATTATATGTTATACTGTATATATATCATATTATATGTTATACTGTATATATATCATATTATATGTTCTTATCCCAGCTATTATGATATGTTATACTGTATATATATCATATTATATGTTATACTGTATATATATCATATTATATGTTATACTGTCAGCTATTATTGTAACTTCACAGTTTACACGTTAGTATAAGCAATGAGTTAAAAACTTTATGTGCAAAACGCCCGACAGCCGACAGTAATTATAAGAATAGTAATTATAAGAAATTACAAAATAGAAATAAAACTATATATAGGATTCTATATAAAATAATAATCGACTAAAAAACAAAAGTACAAAATAGAATAATTTATTTCATCATGATTCTTATTTACAGCGTTTCCACACTAGAAAAAAAACAAAAAAAACAACGTGTGTGTTCTCCAAGTGCTCGGCAAACCGTAATCCAAGCTCCCGGTGTCCAATTAAAACTCAAAATCAAATCCGCTGTCAATACCGAACGTCATGTCATCGTGTGGACACGACGATCGGACCGTCAGCACAACTTGACACGTAACTGGAACTGCTCACACGCGGTCCGGACGCATTACGGCCGACGTGGGTGATTTATATTTATATTTATATTTATATTTTAAACCCACACGTCTCTCGTACTCTTTGCCGATGATGAATTCGGCTTCGCAAGAGAGAACGACGAGATCATCCCATCACCTCATCGTCTCACAGACAGCGATCTCCTCCGTCTCTTATCGTTTGATCTCATAACACAGCAAAGGTATTACGAGTGACGGTCGTGACACATCTCGCCGCATCTCCGCGTACAATTGTTATTGCGAGCGGCCGACGCCGAACGCCAGAGCCTCACTCGTCGTAATGTTCACAAACCGTTCTTTAATCATCGAGCAGGAAAGCGAACCGTTTAGCGTCGTCGTTACATCGGCAGACAGCATCCGTGGAGGTTCGTGGGGGGAAACGTGCTCGTGACTGCGGCGAACCCACCAAGGTCCTCGGTTTAAAAAAACAAACAAACAAAAAAACAGTAGAAAGACATGCAGCAGTCCACAGCAACATCTAGAAACGTCTCTCCAGCCGCACCCTTCTGATGCTTGACTGGTGTTCATAGTCATCGGGAAAAAAAACGCGACAGATTCACGAGTCGTATTATTTTGCTGCTATAAACATGTACAGGTGACAGGTCAGCGGGGGGCCGACCGGCTGTGATTCACCGGCCGCCGAGAGCGCGTCGGAGTGTGTTTGCCGTTCGGCTCCTCGGTCGTCGGTATCCGTCGATAATCTTTTGAAGGAATTGATACGGCGGCTGGAATAAAAGGTTTGTCATCAAGAGAGATGAAATGAAAACAAGTGTGTACAAGGCTTGTGTACAAGGCTTGTGTTCTTGTGTGTGCGTGATCAGAATCACAATCAGATCCAAAGCCGGTGCTCTGATTGTTCCAAACGTGATCGGGTGAACATTATGAGACACGAACACTTCAGTAAACACACGAACGCAGCATCAGGACGAGGCAGCGAGAGGAGGGGTTGTGTGTTGAGGCGTCGTACTACGTGGTACTACGTGGTACTACGTGGTACTACGTGGTACTACGTGGTACTATGTGGTACTACGTGGTACTACGTGGTACTGCATGGTACTACGTAGTAATGCGTGGTACTACGTCGTACTGCGTGGTACTACGTGGTACTACGTGGTACTACGTGGTACTGCGTGGTACTACGTCGTACTGCGTGGTACTGCGTGGTACTTCGTGGTACTGCGTGGTACTACGTGGTACTATGTGGTACTGCATGGTACTATGTGGTACTACGTGGTACTTCGTTCTGCGGCCCGCGACCTCAAGTCCTCTCTGTCCGATCGTCTTTATATTTGCTCTGACGTTCCTAGTTCCTCATTGGTCCTTCAAGTCATTTTCATTTTGGTCAGTTTTTGTTCTCCATTGTCCCGTGCTGACCGCCCAGAGTTCTACTTCAAGTCACACGTTCTTTGCTGTAAAGCAGCAATTCATTTAAAAAATCAAAAAAAAAATCATAACACTTTTTTCTTTTTTAAAACAAGGATTTCATCTTTTTTTTCAGAATCTCGGATCCCTCCTCGTTCACCTCGAAGATGTAGGAATTAATTTGCAAACACGTGTGCAGAAGCATCTCGAAAAAACATTACAATGATTGTCTTTTTTTTTGGGAGAAAGAAAACTATCTTACAAGTAATAACACAATCACGCTCTCGCACGCTAAATAATACTTCATATTCACAGAGGAGGAAATCTGATCGCCGTTTGCTAATCGTTCGGCAGCCCTGGACACCGGAGCGCTATCATCATCATCATCATCATCATCATCATCATCATCGCGGCAAGAGAAAAAAAAACAAAACAACAAACAAACAAACACATAAAAGATAAGATCAATAAATAAAGATAAACTCAGTGCTCACACACACACACACACACACACACACACACACACACACACACACACACACACACACACACACACACACACACACACACACACACACACACACACACACACACACACACACACAGCCTCAAGTGTTAAAACTCAAACAAAGTGGCGGCCGCGTCGCCGCGTCGCTCAGCAGGAGATCCGTCCGTCAAACGAAGGAGGAGAAACCGGCGGTGGGCGGGGCGGGGGGCTGGGCGGGGCATCCCAGGCTGCTCGGGGGGCGGTACAGAGCGCCGCCCTCCGAGGCCAGCAGGGACGGTGTGGGAGTCCGGCTCCCCTTGGGCCTGAACAGGGTGCTCTGCTGCCCGGGGGGAGGCTGGGGCTGGGGGGACGGGGACGGGGCGGGGGAGAGCTCGCCGCGGGGGAGTAGCGGCGGCAGCGGGGGCAGCGGCGGGGGAGGGCGGCCGCCGACGGACTCGGGCTCCGCCCCCAGCAGGGCGTCCGGCTGGGCGTAGCCGTAGGCGGGGGGCCGCGGCGTGACGCCCTTCTGCTGCCGCCGCCACGAGTTGTAGTAGGTGGGGTCGCTGATGTAGTGGTTGACGAAGGAGTGGGTCTTCTGCCGGCTCTGCTCCACCTCGTACTCGCTGTCGCTTCCCTGGGGGGGGGGGGGGGGGGGGGGGGGCAGCAAGCGTTAGTTAGCATCCATCCATACTGTGGGTGTGTGTGTGTGTGGGGGTGGGTGGGGCTGCAGCCTCACCTGGCCCAGTTAGAGTCTGGGGTGGGTGGGGCTACAGCCTCACCTGGCCCAGTTAGAGTCTGTGGGGGGAGGGGCTACAGCCTCACCTGGCCCAGTTACAGTCTGGGGGGGTGGGGCCTCACACCTGCATTGCATTGGCTAATCAGTGCATCACAGGTTCAGTCATTCACCAGCACACACACACTCAGAGAGCGCTAGCATGCTAGCTAAGGCCCATCTGCTTCACGTTACGTCATTTGACCAACATTTACAATAAACCGGACTCTTCATCACCCCCCTGCCTGCGTCCTCGGAGGAGCCCTGAACTAAGCCACATGATGTGGCTTTGTGGCAGGAGGCCCTGCTACAGATACCAAAAAGTACAGAATAAAACCATCTCCACGGCCGTGGAGCGCGATTTACTGCTCATGTTTTAGTCATCAGTGGTCAGACTTTAGCAGACTCGTTGCTCTCTTATTTACTTGCGGTGAATTCCAGCGTAATTCATCCGGAAGGCTGTCGGGGGTTCGACTTCCACTCGTCCGAGGATGCCGATAATAACTAATTCCACAACAAACGTAATGAAAGACACGGGGTCGCTCGGAGGTCACAGCAGCTTGGAGACGGCTGTAGCGCTCGGACGCCGTGTCTCTGACGGGAGTCTAGGGTTCTCCGGAGACGACGGGTTGGTGTCGTTCTCCCGTCTCTCTCAGCGGGTCTCTGTGATGTGGGCGGAGCCATCCGTCATGCGGGTGACAACAGAGTCAAAGTGTGGGGGTGTAGTGGGGGGGAGACGGAGATGTAATTGAGTACAGGAAGTGAATCGGGTGCCACGGGACCCCCCGGTGGCTCGGCTGCCTGAATGCTCACCACTTCACAGATGCTGAGAGGCTCCAGACAGCAACTCAATGTGTTTACACACAAGAGTCAGATAAACAAAGGGGGGGGGTGGGGAGGGAGGGGGGTGAGGGGGAGGAGCATAATAGAGGTTGGGAGAGGAGGCGGGGGTTCCGGGTGGCAATGCATACTGTATGTTGATTCAGACTCTTGTGTATTCAGGTTGAGACGATGTTTTCACTGTGAAGCTTTTGGGATGAATACACTGGGGGGCGGGGGGGGGAGAGAGGAGAGAGGGAGAGAGAGGGAGAGAGAGAGGGAGGGAGAGAGAGAGAGAGGGAGGGAGAGAGAGAGGAGGGAGGGAGAGAGGAGAAAGGGGGAGAGAGAGGGAGAGAGGAGAGGAGAGAGAGAGGAGAGAGAGAGGGAGAGGGGGAGAGAGAGGGAGAGAGAGAGAGAGGGAGAGAGAGAGAGAGAGAGAGAGAGAGAGAGAGGAGAGAGAGAGAGAGAGGGAGAGAGAGAGAGAGAGAGAGAGAGAGAGGGAGAGAGAGAGAGAGAGAGAGGGAGAGAGAGAGGGAGAGAGAAGAGAGAGGAGAGAGAGAGAGAGAGAGAGAGAGAGAGGGAGAGAGAGGCACTCAGAAGCTGAACACCATTTATTCTGCTTTTTATTTGGTACCGTCACCCTCCTCCCCCCCCCCCCCCCCCTCCTTTTGTGTTTGGTGTGTCATCTGCTACAGCGCCATTCAGTGTGTGTGTGTGTGTGTGTGTGTGTGTGTGTGTGTGTGTGTGTGTGTGTGTGTGTGTGTGTGTGTGTGTGTGTGTGTGTGTGTGTGTGTGTGTGTGTGAGTGTGTGCAGGACCCTGCCGGCCCCCAGATCCCCTCCTCCTCCTCCTCCTCCTCATCTTCATCATGGGATGTTTCCTCTGCCGTTTCATTAGTGATGAAGAGGAAGGGCCATGAGAACCTAATTCATACTTCCTCCCTTCTCACGGGAGGAAGCAAACAGGAAGTCATCATGAGACACTCTCAACATGGAGGGCTGGGGGGAGGGAGAGGGGGAGGGAGGGAGTGAGATGGAAGGAGAGAGGGAGGGAGAGAGAGAGACAGAGAGAGGGAGAGATGGCGGGAGAGAGGGGGAAAGAGGGAGAGAGATGGAGAGAGGGAGAGAGAGAGGGAGGGAGAGAGGGAGGGAGAGAAGGAGAGAGGGAGAGCGAGAAAGAGGGAGGGAGAGAGGGAGAGAGACGGAGAGAGGGAGAGCGAGAGAGAGGGAGGGAGAGGGAGGGAGAGAGAGAGAGGAGGGAGAGACGGAGAGAGGGAGAGCGAGAGAGAGGGAGGGAGAAGGAGAGAGAGGGAGGGAGAGAGGGAGGGAGAGACGGAGAGAGATGTAGGGAGAGAGAGAGGTGGAGAGACGGAGAGAGAGAGGAAGAGAGAGAGGGAGAGAGAGAGGAGAGGAGGGAGAGAGAGAGGAAGAGAGAGAGGGAGGAGAGAGAGGAGGAGAGAGGAGGAGAGAGGAAGAGAGGGAGGAGAGAGAGAGAGAGAGAGAGGGAGGGAGAGAGGAGGGGAGACGGAGGGAGAGAGGAAGAGAGAGAAGGAGGGAGAGAGAGAGAGAGGGAGAGAGATGGAGAGAGGGAGGGGGAGACGGAGGGAGAGAGGAAGAGAGAGAAGGAGGGAGCGAGAGGGAGGGAGAGAGAGAGAGAGAGGGCTTCAGGGCCTCAGCTGTGAGTGATTTATTCCTCGCTGTGACTCACGCCGGGCCGACTTTAATCTTTTCATTCCGCTACTGCTGACTGTTATTGACTCCGCCGCCGCGCCGCCACTTTATGAGACGTCTGCAGCCACCGTTGTCCCCCCCACGCCCTCCCCCACCCTCCCCCCGGAAATATTGACTTCTGTTGTGAGGAGGAGGAGGAGGAGGAGGAGGAGGAGGAGGAGCAGGCATTATGAGGAAGAAAGAAATATGAGGGGGAGGTGTGAGTCCCGTGGCTCTGAGCGGCTGTTCTGATGAGCACGCAGGTGTGTGTGTAGGTGTGTGTGAGAGGTGTGTGTGCAGGTGTGTGTGCAGGTGTGTGTGAGAGGTGTGTGTGTGCAGGTGTGTGTGCAGGTGTGTGTGAGAGGTGTGTGTGAGGTGTGTGTGCAGGTGTGTGTGCAGGTGTGTGTGAGAGGTGTGTGTGCAGGTGTGTGTGCAGGTGTGTGTGTGCAGGTGTGTGTGCAGGTGTGTGTGTGCAGGTGTGTGTGCAGGTGTGTGTGAGAGGTGTGTGTGAGAGGTGTGTGTGCAGGTGTGTGTGAGAGGTGTGTGTGAGAGGTGTGTGTGCAGGTGTGTGTGTGCGCGAGGCTCACCTGCGAGTCGGAGACCTCCGAGGGCTTCTCCGTCAGGCTGCTGCTCTCGGCGGGGATCAGGTCGTTGTACTTGGTGGTGCTGACGTCCTCGTCGGAGTAGTGCAGGCTGCCGGGGCTGGGCCTCGGGGGAGACCTGGTGGGAGGGAGGGGGGGGAGGAGAGGAGGGGGAGAGGAAGGGGGGAAGAGGAGGAGGGAGGAGAGAGAGAGGAGGGAGGGAGGGAGGAGAGAGGAGAGGAGGAGAGGAGGGAGGAGGAGGGAGAGAGGAGAGAGGGAGGAGGGAGGGAGAGAGAGAGAGGAGGGAGGGAGGGAGAAGAGGAGAGAGGGAGGGAGGGAGGGAAGAGAGGGGGAGGGGAGAGAGGGGGGGGGGGGAGGGAGAGGAGACAGAGAGAGGGAGGGAGAGGGAGATGGAGAGAGCAAGGGGGAGAGAGAGCGAGGGGGAGAGGGGGAGAGAGAGAGAGAGAGAGAGAGAGAGAGATAATCAGGACACCCATTGAAATCTGTACTGTGAGACTTTTTTCACGGCAGCAGAGGAGATTTAAATACATTACTCAACAAAACCAACTCTGTTTCAATGTGATCCGGCTGCTGGGCCGGAGGAGACAGTAAATACACTGAGGAGCGGCGGACAAACCGTGGAATGAACACAATTCAGGCAAAATAATAACATCGCTGTAGGTACTGTAGGTAAGAGTCAAGAGATATGTATTGTTGAGCGTCCTTCCTTAGAAATACCACAGCCATCCATCATTTACATTTATATTTATATTTACATTTACATTTACATTTATATTTACATTCAGGGCATTTGGCAGACACAGAAGGAGACATCAATATATCACTGTGGTACATAAAGATCAGAATACAGCAGGTTTACAGCATTCATAGTGACGAGGTTAATACAACGAGTTTCATAATTGCTGGGATAAGAACATATAATATAATATATATACAGTATAACATATAATATGATATATATACAGTATAACATATAATATGATATATATACAGTATAACATATAATATGATATATATACAGTATAACATAAATACAGTATAACAATATATATATATACAGTATAACATATAATATAATATATATACAGTATAACATATAATATATATATACAGTATAACATATAATATGATATATATACAGTATAACATATAATATATATATATACAGTATAACATATAATATGATATATATACAGTATACATAATATAATGATATATTACAGCTATA
>PIJE02002459.1:44873-52346 GCA_002895965.2 Coryphaenoides rupestris | reverse complement strand
GTATTGGGTCAGTTTGTAGTTTGTTCTCACCGCGTGTAGATGCCGTTCTTGCGGCAGAAGGAGTTCTTGACGGACAGCCGGCGGTTGTTGAGCTCCAGGGTGGGGAAGCGACCCTCGTCCAGACGCACCATCTCCCCGTGGGACAGCGGCAGCGCGTTGCAGTTGGAGTGGTTGCCTGGACGACCACAACGTACACAATGTTCATACACCTGTTGTTGTTGTTGTTGTTGTCATTATTAGTACAGCCATTATCAGATCATGGAGGAATACTGTATATATAGAGAATTATACTGGATATTTCTCCAAGGAATTGACTCGATTGATCGTTGAACAATGGTTGAATCGTGGAGAATAATTTCTATTTTTTATTTCAAAAGGGTTTAGGATTGAAAGCCGTTTATCGTGTTTCTCGAGTTGCTTCCATTAGTTCCTTCTTTGAATTTGACCATCTTTCCCACCACCAACACCACAAACAACACCACACCACACACACACCACACACACACACACACACGCCAAACCACACGCTTGTACATAATGTAACACGTGCCCACAGGAGGCGGGGTTTGACTCTTCTACCACCTGGATATTCAGCATGGACTCATCCATGCTGGAATGCTGGCCCCGGCCAATGTCTAGCACCGGCCCGCTGGTCAAATAAAACCAGTGCAGGGGTCATGCGTGGGGTGCACAGCAGGCGTCACGGTCGGGTCACCGGCGGGTGTCCCGGAACACAAGAAGCTCTCTTTGTGCCCCCAGACAAACATTGCGAACCTTTATCTGGACATACTCACCGAACCAGCACAGCCATGTGACCTGGAGACCTGTAGCACCATACACAACCAAACAACAAGATACACACCACACGCACACACACACCCACACACACTACAAAGCATCACAGAACACACACACACACACACACACACACACACACACACACACACACACACACACACACACACACACCACACACCACACACACACACACACCACACACAGACACACACACAGAGACACACAGACACAGACACAGACACCAAGCACACACAACTAGAACACACACACAGATACAGAAACAACACCACACACACACACACACACACACACACACACACACACACACACACACACACACACACACACACACACACAGATACAGAGACACACACAGACGTAGACACACACACACACACACATGCACTGGCCAGGGGAGCTAAGACATGCTTGAGTCGGTCCGTCTTCCTGCTCCACCAGCCCTGCTGTCCTCCCATCAAACCATCCCTCCTCACCCTCCTCACCCCCTCCATCCTCACCCTCCTCACCTTCCTCACCCTCACCCTCCTCACCCTCTCCCTCCTCACCCTCCTCACCTTCCTCACCCTCACCCTCCTCACCCCCCTCACCCCTCAGTCTGTCTCCCCCGCTACCACGCCTGGCTCTGCTGTCCATCACACCAGCCGCTGAGGTATAAATAGGAGCTGGTGGACCTCGGCATCGACCGGCTGTCCATTACGCACCGTCTCCTGCCTCACATCGAATATGCTGTAGCTGGATGTTAAACTACTCCTCCTCGTCCTCCACCTCGTCCTCATCCTCCGTCTCCTCCACCACGTCGTCGTCGTACTCCTCCACCACCTCCACCTCTATCTCCACCTCCTCCTCCTCTACTTCCTCCTCCTCCTCGTCCTCCACCACCTCCTCCCCCTCCTGCTTCTCTCCTGCTTCTCTCCTCCACCACCTCCTCCTCCTCCGTCTCCATCACCCCTACCCCCTCCACCTCTATATCCGTCTCCACCACCACCTCCTCTTCCTCCACCTCCTCCACCTCTATCTCCACCTCCACCTCCACCTCCTCCTCCTACGCCCACCTGACTGCAGATGCACAAGGAGAGTGAATCCTCCTTATGAGCCATCGGGGGTTTTTGCGTCGTGGGGTCAGGGGGTCGGAGGGGGGGGGCTTCTGCTGTCTGTTTGAGGATTTAGGGAGACGCAGATAAACCTCCGCTGAACACAAGCCGGGCCGAGCCTCCTGGGAGACCGTAACCGTCATAAGGCTCCGTATAAATAAACCCGACTTAGCGCGCCGTGACTCCTCAGCGTGCCGTAAGCTAGACCCGTGTTCGACACTGACTCGTTCAACGTCAAGACTCACGTTGTTGTCATACACAGAACCCCCCCCCCGAGCACAGCACTTAGCCCCCCGAAATTGATTTTGTTGGTTGTGCGTGTTTAGTTATTATTATCCGTCCATACCGCCGTTTAGTAACTCTCGAATAAAATAGGGCTGACTTGTAAGACGGCGAGAAGAACAGTGAGCCCCAGTGGTTCGCTGTTCGTTTTTCTTACATGAAAATTCAGTCTAAATTAGCCTCAGAATCGTCATGCTCGGATATGCTTCTCCAGAAAAGCCTTCTTATCCTCCGGCTCTCTGCTGCTGCTGCTGCTCACCCGAGTCGGTCTTCTTGGTGTACTTCTTGCTCTGGCCGCGGATAATGAGGATGAAGACGAGCAGAAGGATGAAGATCAGGCCCACCAGCGCGATCACCACCAGGAACCACCACTCCTCGTAGAACGGAGACATCTTCTGGGCTGCGAGCGTGACGAGACACACACACACACACACACACACACACACACACACACACACACACAGACACACACACACAAGGCTGCAGGTGAGCGCACCGACCATACCTCCTCCTCGTACTCGTCCTCCTCCACTTCCTCCACCTCCTCCTCCGTCTCCACCACCCCTCCTTCTCATCATCCTCCTCCACCTCCTCCTCTACTTCTTCCTCCTTCTCCACCACCCCGACCTCCTCCTCCTCCTCCTTCACCTCCACCTCCTCCCCCTCATCCTCCTCCTCCTTCTCATCATCCTCCTCCTCCTCCTCCTCCTCCTCCTTCACCTCCACCCCCTCCTCCTCCTCCTCATCCTCCTCCTCCTTAACACACACGCCTTCGTGTTGACCCTGACCATGCCGCGTGCGCGTGTGTATGTGTGTGTGTGTGTGTGTGTGTGTGTGTGTGTGTGTGTGCGTGCGCGCGCGACCCCACCTGAGATGGAGGGAGACGGCGCACTGGGCGACCCGTAGCCGTAGTCGTTGACCCCGATGACCCGGAAGTTGTACGTGACCCCTTCCCGGAGCACGTCGAGGTTCAGGGTGTACGACGTCACTTCCTTGGGGATGTCTTTGATCAGGATGTCCCACAGGCCTTCGTCTGGGAAACAGGAAACAGATTGACTTGCTACTTCCTTCTTCCTCAGAAGACCGTAGGTAGGTGGGAAGGCCGACTCCGCGCTCCGTACTCACCCGACGGCCGCGCCTCGATGACGTAGCGCGTGATTGGCGCGCGGCCCGGCTCTCCGCTGGTCCAGTGCAGCGTCAGGGCGGAGCCGTGGCGCGAGATGAAGGGCTCTCCGGGGGGTCCCGGGGAGCCTTCGGGAGAACAACCCGACACGCGTTTATAGCATATACAGCGTAGTAGCGGCCAAGGGGCTCGACTCCCAACACAAAGGTACTGGGTTCGATCCCCGTGAACGTCTGCAGCCCAACCTGAAGGCATCCTTGTGTTTAAGACGAAAGCCTTAGCGAGATGTCTACACATAGAGACTCAAGACCCACCTGTTCACCTGGACTCTGCATAACCCTCTCCTAACCCCAGCACTAACTTGTGTGTTTGTGCGTCTTGGCGTTATTAAAAGTACTTAGCATTGTTCAGCATACTGTATGTTCTTAGATGTTGGTACTGCACTCAGAATGGCATGTCTGCTCTTATCCCAGCTATTCATGCAGGCAACCTAGCAATTATGAAACTCGTTCTATTAACCTTGCAATTATGAATGCTTGAAACCTGTTCTATTCTTATCTTCAGGTACCACAGTGATATATTGCTGTCTCTCCTTCAACAAATGTACTCTTTGTAAGTCGCTTTGGATAAAAGTGTCTGATAAATGCCCTAAATGTAAATGTAAATGTAAAGTAACCTGAAGCCATCCTTGCTTTTTAAGAAAAAGGCTCGAGTCTAACGTCAGAGGAGATGCATGCCCCGCCCACCTTCTCCGGGCCCCGTGGTGATGTTGGCCTCCACCTCGGGGCCGTAGCTCAGGGTTTTGGCGCGGATGCGGAAGTTGTAGGTGGCGCCGTCCGCCAGGTCTTTGATCTTCATCCACAGGGGGGCGCTGCCCTTCACATCTACTGTCACTATCTTACTGACACCTGGAGTGCGAGCAGAGGGGTCTGTACAGGAAACACTAAGAGTCTAGGCACTGCTGCTACAAAGCCACGGGCACACAAGCACAACACACAAGCACGGCACAGCCCCCCCCTGGTGGTTGGAGGTGGTAGTCGTGTTGATGGTGGTGGTGATGGTGGTGTTGGTGGTGATGGTGGTGTTGGAGGAGGTAGTGATGGTGGTGGTGGTGTTGGAGGAGGTGGTGATGGTGGTGTTGGTGGTGGTGGTGATGGTGGTGGTGGTGGTGGTGGCGGTGGTGGTGGTGGTGTTGGAGGAGGTGGTGATGGTGGTGGTGGTGTTGGTGGTGGTGGTGGTGGTGGTGGTGGTGGAGGTGATGGTGGCGGTGGTAGTGATGGTGGTGGTGGTGGTGGTGGTAGTGGTTGTGGAGGTGGTGGTGATGGCGGTGGTGGTGGTGGTGGTGGTGGAGGTGGTGGTGATGGCGGTGATGGTGGAGGTGGTGGTGGTGGTAGTGGTCGTGTTGGTGGTGGTGGGGGAGATGGTGGTGGTGTTGGTGTTGGTGGTGTTGGAGGAGGTGGTGGTGGTGATGGTGGCGGTGGTAGTGGTGATGGTGGTGGGGGCCTTAAACTTGCAGCTGCCATCACCGGTTTAGTCCTTTTTCCCCACAGACCAAAGTGACTCCAGATAGAGAGAGAGAGAGAGAGAGAGAGAGAGAGAGAGAGAGAGAGAGAGAGAGAGAGAGAGAGAGAGAGAGAGAAGTCGAAGTCTCTGTCTGGGCTGACTGAGCTGTGAGTGGACACTAATTGCTCTGACAACAGAAGTGTCGACTGCAGAGAAGACTTGAGGGCACGGTGCAGGTTTAACTCACAGCAAAGCTTGTTGCAGATGAAATACATGGTGATGTACTGTATGTACGCACGTACGTGTCACACGAGATCGAGATCGAGATCGGGCCGCCGACGGCATCGACGCGCCGGGATAAAAACGACCCGAGAACAACGCAGCGAGCGACAGCAAACTCCATACAAGGGGCCCCCACAAAGTCATTATTTACATTTAATAACCTCCATTGACTTTGTGTGCTGCATTATAAATAGCTGGCTTCAGCAACTTCCTGTCTAACCAGGAAATACCTCATTATTCAGACAGCAGCATGGGAGGGGGGGGGGGGGGGGGGGGGACAAGGGGGGACAGGAAAGGGGGGCGGAGACGACTCTCATAACAGCCGGTTGCCCGGGGACCGCAGGAGCCTCTAATTAGCATTCCAGCCTCTGCTCCCAATTACTTAAGAATCTCGTTTAGCGATATGTTGCAGAGAGAGAGAGACAGCGAGAGAGAGAGAGGCAGAGAGAGAGTAGAGATAGAGACAGAGAGAGAGAGAGAGAGAGGGAGAGAGAGGCAGAGGGAGAGGGAGAGAGAGAGAGAGAGAGTGTGATCTGTGGACAACAGAGTCTCCCTCACAGCCTCCCAAACCTCAACCACAACCTCAACCTCTCCCCACAAACTATCGTGGACGGAAACACCTCCACCACAGATTTATCAAACACCACCACCAACCCCAAACCCCACCCACAACCCCAAACCCCACCCACACCTCGTCATCTGCAAACGATTAGGCTCGTGGGGCTTAAAGCGGTGATTAGTGGGAAAGCCAGCACACAGCAGCTACAGGCTAGTAGGGCTAGTAGGGCTAGTAGGGCTAGTAGGGCTAGTAGGGCTAGTAGGGCTAGTAGGGCTAGTAGGGCTAGTAGGGCTAGTAGGGCTAGTAGGGCTAGTAGGGCTAGTAGGGCTAGTAGGGCTAGTAGGGCTAGTAGGGCTAGTAGGGCTAGTAGGGCTAGTAGGGCTAGTAGGGCTAGGGGCGCTAAATCACCCGACTGAGATGACAGGTGAGGAATGTCAAGGTGTGTGTGGGTGAAGTTATGAGCGAGAGAGAGAGACAGAGGGACAGAGAGAGAGAGAGAGGGGCTTCTCACCATCCACGGGCGTGCAAGGCTCGTACACCAGGCGGTATCCCTCGATGATGCCGTTGGCCCGGCGCGGCTCACCCCACGACAGGTTGACCGACGTGGTGGTCAGCTCGCTGAAGTGGATGAAGCTGGGAGCACTGGGAGCTGTGTGTGTGGGGGGGGGGGGGGGGGGAGAGAGAGAGAGAGAGAGAGAGACAGAGACAGAGGGGGAGAAAGAGAGCGAGAAAGAGAGAGAGAGAAAGAGCGAGAGAAAGATAGGGAGAGAGAGCAGAAGAAAGGGAGAGAAAGAAAAAGAGGGGGAGAGAGACAGAGACGGAGAAAGAGACGGAGAAAGAGAGAGAGGAAGAAGGGAGGGAGGAGAGAGTGAGAGATAGGGAGAGAGGGGGGGGAGAGAGAGAATGAGAGACAGAGGGGGGAGAGAGAGGGAGAGAGAGAGAGACAGAGAAAGGGGGGGAGGAAGAGAGAGAGGGAGAGAGAGAGAGAAAGGGGGGAGGAAGAAAGAGATATAGGTGGAGAGAGAGAGAGAGAGAAATATAGGTGGAGAGATAGAGACAGCGGGGGAGAGAGAAAGAGAGGGAGAGAGAGAGGAGAGGGAGAGAGATGGAGATAATGTTCAGCATTATATAAAGAAAGTTATAAATGTTCTTAATTGCAGGTATTAATCACAGCCACGCCCCCCCGGCAGCGAGGCATACTGTACGAGGAGAGGAGAGGATTTAAGTGTGACTTAAGTGTGTAAACCAGGTGACGTTAACCAGGTGACGTTAACCAGGTGACGTTAACCTCACCTGCACGGCCTGAGCACCACACACACATCTGGCTCAGCTTCGGTTGCGTGGGAAACTCTGCAGATGTTTTACGTTACGAGTCGAGATCTGTTTCAGTTTTGTGTTGTTTTCACACACCGCCGTTCAAATAACTGGATTTAACCTTATTTGTTCGTGTGAAACAAAGTCCTTTATTTTCCCACAGCGGTGCACGGAGATCCTACACACACACACGCACACACACACACACACACACACACACACACACACACACACACACACACACACACACTCACACACACACAGTCCACCGTGCCGCAGTTTGTTCCAAAAGTCCTAAAAGTGTGGACTCATCATCCTCATCCCACGACCGTGGCCGTGAGGTTACGAGCCCGGACCGCGCAGACCCCGCCCCCTGGACCGTCCGTGTGGACCCCCCCCCCCCCGCGCCCCTCCCCCCTGGACCATGCTGACCCCGCCCCCTGGACGCGCTGACCCCGCCCCCCTGGACTGCACAGACAACCACCCCCCGCCCACCACCC